>PNEQ01013605.1:0-47554 GCA_003012365.1 Medauroidea extradentata | reverse complement strand
GACATTTTGAAGGCCTTGGTGGAAGGGGTTGAGCAAAGCGAGGAGTGAGAAGCAAAACAACACACGTGATGCCGTGCCGTGAACAGACGCTAGGCAGGCGGACGGCAGACAGAAGTGCGGCGCGGCAGGGTGACTGGCAGTGCGTAGTACCGTAAACATTGCACAAAATACCGCTCGCATTTTATGTATTATTATACCTTATCAGATGATATTTTTCACATAGTGTTTTACTTAATGAAAATACATGGTGCGACCTATACGCGAGGGCGACCCTTATGATGAAAAAAGTTATATTTTAAGTCCTAAAATTAAGGTGCGACCCATACGTGAGGGCGACCCTTTTGCGGGTAAATACGGTACTTTGTAAGACTTCGTATTCTGACTGTATTTCGAATACCATTTCCAGTACCTTTTTTTTTAATGATGCTAAATCGCTAAAAAAAATATCCTAGTACCGGTTTACTTATGATTTTATGACGAAACCTATAATTTGCAAGACAGAACCAGCATGATTATAGCCACTAATTCAATTTAGAAATATTTCTTCTGTTGGAAAATAACCTGAAAAATATATTCATGTTCACTTGGTAAAATAAAGTTTACATACATTGTAATAGTATTGCCGGAATGATATTTTGATTTTGGTTAAATTTCGGGTTAAAAAAACTGCTGGCGTAAAAGTTGCAGAAAAATCGGAGACAAAACCTGAACCACACGCCGCACGGGCTCTACCAAGTGCATTCAACCAATCATTTTCTCTCGCTCGCATTTATCCACGGCCGCTGTTCAAACTTAATACCGTGCCCCCACGATTATAGTGGCCAACTTGTGAAACCTTAACAGCATGCCTCCAGGCTGTTTACTGTGTCAGCGCCAGCTGCCAATGCAATTACATTTTACATCACTTTCAACCGTTAAATATGTACACGGCTAATAAATAAAGTAACCCCGGAGGAGGTTAGTGACTAAAGTTTCTATTAATTAATGGACGGACACTCTCATTGTCAAAGTAGTGTTGAAACGTTTGGAACGAAAGTGGGGAAGACGTGACGAAGGCAGAAGCCCCGTAGGGAAGAAAAAAAAATGAATAGTGTATAGTCGCACGTGCTTAGTGCTTTAATTTGTTACGTTCATCGGTATGATAAACATACTGTTATAGGCCATTCGGAATAAAGTGAGCACTAAAGATTTAACCTTTGAAAAAAATCACTAGCCGTTACTGCATATAAGTCAACATTAACAACAGTTACATTATTGTTTGTATGGTTGGTAGCGAATAACTGCATGTAGTTCCATGAATTTTCTTATTTGAACACAGCATTAGTGAAACAACATAAATTGCAAACGACCTCTCTGTGTTTAATATACTGAAAAATATTTATTTAAGTTCTTACTGACGTACCTGCTGACTGTACATTTTTATTTAATTTGCGGCAGCAGAAAGCGACGCAACCGAGTCGATTGTCGTTCGCCGCTAACTCTTTGCGCCACAGAGGTAGTTTAAAATTTCACTGACAGATGGCACCAGAGTTAGGTTTTCGTCGCTTGGAAGCAAATTGCGTTATTCAGTTTGTTTGTCCGTTATGTAATGAATATCGGTTTCTGATAAACACATAAAGTATTAGAAGTGACTGTTCATGAATATCATTGATAAATTATGTGAAGTCAATAGTAGTGTAAGTTGTTTTGTTTTATGATCGCCAGCCTGAGTATCTGGAAATAGAAACAGCATTTTTCCCCTGTTTCACACATTAAGAAAATAGGTTATTTATTGTTTCTCTTTACGTGCGTCGTCGTTCATTACAGTATGCTGAACGGAACTTGAATTCTTGAGTTGCGTGTGTCATGTGTGTTTTTAGTGGCGGTTTTAATTTAAAAGTTCGAATATACTGTGCGTGCATTTATGAGATTCGTAAGGGTAACAGCGCCGTTAGTGTAGACGCAGAGAAACCAGTGTTATAAGACGTTTACTAGCAGGTATTTATAACTAAGATTATTACTGTGTATAGCACATATTCAACACCCGTGCATTTAATGAGTACATATTGTAGCTAAAATTTATCGGAGCAGTGTAATGTAAATGTAAACATTGTACAAGCCTATGTAAATAAAAGCACGTGGCAATGTTGATGTTTACATACCACGGAAAGATATAAACTGGCAGAAAATAGAAATTAATCAGGGCTTTTTTGAGTGCTCACTTTATTCCGAATCACCTATATTTAAGATGTACAAGCGGTAAACGTGGGTGTCAATTGTTTTAGTGCTACAAATTTATAATTTTTCTGTTTTGAAAAATAGCTGCACCGAGAAGAACCAAATTTAATGAATGGTGGTTACTAAATGGTACATTTTCTTCGTGGTTGAAACCTATGCCTGCAGACATGTATTCAGCATATTGTACAGTTTGTAAAACTTTGATAGCTCTTAGCAACATGGGCAAGCATGCTTTGACAAGCCACATGGCAGGGAAAAAACATGAAGCGGCTGTCTCATTCAAAGCACAATCGGTGAGTTTAAAAACATTTTTTAACACTGCCACCAAGCAAGATTCACAGAACGTAGACAATAAGCCTTCTATTCCTGTAGAACCTGCAACACCATGTTCTTCAAATTCTGTTGTGCAGTTCGTATCACATGGAGAACCAAAACCATCTACTAGTCTTAATGTATTTGTTTTGAAAGAAGAGGTTTCAAAAGCAGATATAATTTGGTGTATACATTCTGTCATGCAAAACCACTCTCTGCGTGAAAGTGAATCTAGTGTTTCATTGTTCCCTATCATGTTCCCAGATTCAGAAATCGCTTCAAAACTTAAATTTCATAAAATGAAAATTGGCTACACAATATTATATGGGTTAGCACCTTATTTTCATGAAGAGCTTTTTGAAATGTGTAATCAGTGTCAGCATTTTGTAGCAGGTTTCGATGAATCTCTAAACAACGTTTGTCAGAAAGGCCAGATGGATGTAATGGTGAGGTTTTGGTCAGACAAGGATAGAAGTGTCTACTCGTTATTTTGGGTCTGTTTTTCATAGCCATGCAACAGCTGCTGATTTATTACATGGCTTCATTAAGGCATTGGGTGGGTTTGATTTGAAGAAGCTAATGCAAGTTTCAATGGATGGCCCCAATGTCAACAAAAAGTTTCTTCGAGATCTGAAACTTTATTTGAAAGGAAATCCTGACATGCCAGTGGTACTCAATGTAGGGACATGTGGACTGCACACTTTGCACAACTCTTACAAATCAGCCATTAAAAAGACAAGTTGGGGTATTGTTGAATTCTTGCCAACTCTACACTACTTGTTTCGCCATGTACCAGCAAGGCGAGCTGATTATGTGCATTACTCAGGTTCAAATGTTTTTCCTTTGAAATACTGTGAAATTAGGTGGCTTGAAAAAGTAAAAGTAATTGAACGTACCCTGACAGTTCTCCCTCATGTAGAGAAATATGTGGATGGTGTTAAACTGAACAAGAAAGTTCCTACATGCAACTCTTTTAAAGTTGTTTGGACTGCTTTCAAAGACAAACTTCTCAAAGCAAAACTTTGATTTTATCAGTCCCTTGCAGCAGATTTGGAACCATTCCTTATTTGATTCTAGTCAGATTTACCTCCTGCACCATTTGTTTATCAATCACTTCTCTCTACAATGCTAACTGTAATGTCAAGATTTGTGAAACCTGAAATCATTGAATCTTCTGCAAATGTGGCATCAATTGATTTACAGAAGACAGAAAATTTGTTACCTGCAAAAAAAATTGAACTAGGATTTGCTACAAAATTAGCTTTATGCAACTGCCAAGGAGTTCAAGAACGTGATGTGGTAGAATTCCGCCAAGATTGTTGTAATGCTATGGTTGCTTTGTGTCACAAATTGTTGGAACAGTCACCCTTGAAGTACAAACTGTCAAAAGGTATCTCTTGTTTTGAACCAGCTGTAGCCAAACAACCTGCCGTACGAAATGCACGTCTGTCAACCACTCTGAATACATTTGTCGAGCATAACTGGATTTCAGATATTCAAGCAGATACAATACAAAGGGAATTCAGGACTGTTTGTGGTAGTGATACTTTCACTGAAGCAGTTAAGTATTTTCGAACAAGTGACAGATTGGATCATTTTTGGATGCAGAATGTTTTACCGAATTTCCCTGATGTTCAGGAACTGGCCAAACTTTTGAAAATGATATTCATCATTTCTCATGGGAATGCTGCCTTAGAAGGAGGGTTTTTGATTTCTAAGGAGCTTCTGGTAGATAATCTTCACGAACAATCTCTTGTTGGGCTGCGACGAGTACATGATGCAGTAAGTGCTAGGGGAGGAGTTACGAGTATGATGGTAACTAAGAAACTTATCCACAGTGCTATAAATGCTCATGCACATTACACTGAAGCATTAGCTAAACAACAGACTGCAGCAGAAATTGAAACAGCGGCTAAAAATGAAAAGAGACGATCATCATTGATGCTAGAGGAGCTGAATGAGAAGAAAAAGAAGATATTGGACACTGCACGTGAAACCGTGTCTGCCAATGATGATAAAATAAAATCTCTCCATAACTGAAAAGGGTTAGTTTCTGTTTGCATATTTTATTCTTGGTTATTTTTCCATATGTTTACATTGTAAATTACAGTGTTTTTGTGTCAGGGAAACTTTGGACATTGTCAGGGAAAAGTCAGGGAAATGTCAGGGAATTTCGAATTGAAATTAGAATGGACACCATGAAAGGTTTTATCTTTGATATATTACCTACAGGAGATCCTGCAGCCTCTTCACAAATGAGTGTGAATACTGGCTTGACTTTTGTACCTCCAAAGATTTTTCCTAGCTGGTTTGCCCAATCCATTGCATTTTTCACTATCGATGCAGCGTCACAATTCTTCTTCATAACTAGGTTACAACAGTGTGTCACACAATGCACAAATTCTGCCAGAGGCTGGTCGTCAGTTATTACGGTCTGGACACCTTTAGTGGAACCTTTCATGTTGCCTGCGCCACCATATGCTTGACCACAAAGACAAGAAAGAGGCAGGTCAAGCCTTAACAAGGAATTATATATAAGAGATTATATAGTTTTGCAAGTGGTAGAGTGAGTTTTATAGAAACCTACAAAGCTTTCTGCAGGATGCAAACCATCACACCATCTAACACAGATGCTCTCCTGTTCATCTCCTGTAATGTCTCGAGTGCCATCACATATAACAGAAAAAAACTAAGGGAGTTGATGACGTGATATTTTTCAAAACAGTGGTCAAAAAAAACTTAATGACCGAGAATCTAAGTAATTTAATTTTGAACATCAGAATTAGTAAAAGTTGGTTTACTTTGTTCTTTCAGAACCGGTTTGTGTTCACTTCTTTCCTTTAAAAGTTCCATTAAGTAACCTTCATCTTGTGCATGCCCTCTAATAGCAAACTATATCTGATAAGAAACTTGTAAGTACTAATGGTTATCATCAATTATTCGCTAGCAGATTTTTGTTCTTGCATTTTAAGACTCGAGAGCTGCCTTTCAGTGGGATTCTTTAATTGTGAATAGCTTAAAAGTGCTTGAGAGTGAGCTTCACTTTTTTCATGTTCTCTAAACTTCTCAAGAGCTTTCTTCCAGTTCTTAAATCCCTTATCACTAAACACTTTTTCCATTTTTGAAGCTAAAATCTTGTCGGAACACATTTCAACATACAGAGTACAATAAAAGCAACTTACCCCATCACTGTTTTCAGCTAGATGTAACCATTTGAATTCTTTGTACTAACTATCCTGAAAGGTCAGAATTCTGGTTTTCAGTTATTGCTCTTTTGGAAAGCTGCTTGGAAAGTGCTTAGGTTGATATGGCTGATTAGCTACTCTTACTACTTCATCGCCATCAGGGAGCCAATTTGGTTGTTCTTTCGTAAAGAATGATAATCCTTCCGCATGATCTGCAACAATAAACTTCACAGACAAAACAAAAGCACTTCTAGTCATTAATAACTGATAAGCATCTCAAATAGCACCGCAAACTAATAGAAACTGTGTATACTAAAATTCAAATAATTAATGAATACTGTTTTAGTAAAAAAAAACTATATATATATATATATATATATATATATATATATATATATATATATATATATATATATATATATATATATATATATATATATATATATATATATATATATATATATATATATATATATATATATATATATATATGGGAGGCATTAGACACTACAGTAAGTCCTCGATTAACGGACAGGTTACGTTCTCGGAAAATGTCCGTTATACAAAACGTCCATTAATTAAATCAGATTTATTTTTCGCAGGCAACAACATTTAAAAAAAAAATGTAGGTTCTATAACATTGCATAAATGCACGCATTTTGCGTAATATCTCAAAAACGGTGCACAGCAAGAAAATTTTTATCAGGACTAAAGTTGTTCGCAACAAAATAATGAACAAAAATCGTCTCTACAAATTTTCCCGTATCTCTTACCGTTTCGGAGATGCCTTTACTTTATTCTCAATGTGTAGTAGGCCTTCAGTACTAGTACTACTACATATATTTACTTAAATTTAAAAACATTTTCGGCTACAACCTATGTTTATTTTTACGTTTCGTTGTGTTTGTAGACGGACAACACGAAAGGATTTAAAAACATTTAAAAAACCATTTTTATCAGCAATTAGTCACGCCACACCCGACTATTACTGTAAGACACATGGCACGATCGTTTCACTTTTTTAAAGTTACGCTCGGCAAATTTATTTAGAAAAAATAGAAGCCTTTTACAAAAATATATTTTTGCTCTAGCCTGCAAAATAACATGCAACATTTACGAACTTGACAATTTAAATCTCAACTATACCTTTTTTTTTGTTGCAAACATGCGTGTATCGGGCCATGTATGCGAGGTTGCCAGTTCCATTCAATATGATCTTATCGGGAATGTTTTCTTCCATAAGGATTACACAAACAATTACGAATGATGATGCAAACTATTCCGTCACAATAGTACCGCACACTCATAAATTGGCAAATATGTTGAAGCACTGGGTTTTAAATCTTAAGAAATGCATTTATGCAAAAAAAATTAAAACTGCTACGATAAAATAATAATAAAATTCAAGATTATGCTGTCAAAGGTAAATTAATGACTGTCATCTTCACTACCAGACACGTGCTCCTTGTCAGCTGAAACAAACAAGATTACACAACTATGAACTTGAAAACTACCGCGCGTAACTCCCGTCTGGAACTGTGTACGTATGTAGAGTCACGACTAAAGGTAAACTAGTCAGTCACAAAGCCGCTTGGAGTTAGGGTTTCCTTCTCAAGAAAAAAAATACATTCTCTGTTTTCAGTAGCACCACACATGTTGACAACTGATACCCGCGCGCCCAACCCCATGTTACATCCCTCAGGCCACCTGCTCGGAATGGTATGTAGGTCTTGAGGAAGAGAGAGGGGCAAGCACTGTTGCCAGATGTACAGAAGAATGTAGCACGTCGTGTGTCTTTACACATCGCAGCCTGTACTACAGGCTGTTCGGAAATATGGTTCCTGCTTCCTAAAAAATTAGCAACTCGGAAAAGTCCGTTAAAGCAAGTTTTGTGTCCGTTGTTCAAATTAAAGGAAGCAAAATGAAATGTCCGTTATTACAAATGTCCGTTAAACAAATGTCCGTTAATCGAGGACTTACTGTCACAAAAATCTCATTTTTCAGGAGAGCAGTTTGAAGAGTGAGATTCACTATGATTCACAAGTGAATCATAGTGAGATTCACTATGATTCACAAGTGAATCCGGCTGTTTAGTGCCGGAAAACAAAAGTTTTTGACAAAACACAGTCTTTGTTTTGTATGCCACTACGAAGTATTTAAAACCATGGCCATGTTTACGGTAAAAAGTGCATTTTGACAAAATGTGGACATAGTGTCTTATGCCTCCGAGGTACAGATACACACACACACACATATATATGTGTATGTATATATATATATATATATATATATATATATATATATATATATATATACACACATACATATGGTACAGTCAGTACAAATATGTTTTTCGAGTCAACGTGGTTTTTCACCTAAACGTGTTTGCTTAGCTGCAAATTAAAAAAATCAGTTTAATCTCATTTTTAAAAAATTCTAATAAAATATATTAATTGTCATAAAAGTATATGGGTTTGTGGACGACATACACTCTTATTTTAAAATCCCATTTCAACATACTTTCAAGATATATTATGCCTTGTTGTTTAATAAATTTAGCTCTTGTATTTTGATAAGCAAAAGTTTTGTAAATCAAAATTTTAAAAACACATGAAAACAGGGTTTACAGACACATTATCAGCAAAATTATATACCTTATACAGTCTATGTTTTAGAGAACAATGCATAAATGCTAATTACCTAAAGATTTTGATGAGGATGCTGCCACAGGATCACAAGTGCCTTCAACTTTAGTCTCCAAGTAAGACATTTGGTTTATGTCCGCAGGCTTTTCAGAAGACTGTTGTCTTTCCTTGTGAAGATTCTCGCTTCATTATTGAGACAGCAGCATAGCAGCAAACAAAGCTGCACTCTATTTTATCTATCAACACTCGAATAACAGTCACTCATTGCCATTGGCATCTGGCAAGGTCTCCCACCCTTGATGCGACAGGTCCTCACGCATGCGCAGATTAGGTGGTCTAGGGGTACATGGCATGTGAGGACAAGCGGCAAGGAGGAGAGTTGTGACTGCTGCGTATGCGCAGTTTCAGCCATGTCCTCAGTTTGACCAGGATGTAGATGCTAGCCTCTGAGACGCAGCACATTTAGCCAATTTTATTAGCTGTTTAATCAGTAGTAGCACACATTTTCATGTATTAATTTCTTATAGTAAGATAAGCTCGTTAATTCATGTTAGCATGTTTTAAAAGGAACTACTGAACCTGTTGTGGGTAAAATTATCGGGGGGACATAATATATCTGATTATTGGGGTGGACGTGTCCGTCCCATCCCCCCGGTTGCGACACCCGTGTTCAAGATTAGGTGTTTTAAGTCCCTGCCCAGAAGCACCTTGGCAGGAGTCTCTCCTGTCACTCTATGTTCAGTGGCATTAAACCCAACGTTATATGTTACCGAGAAGTCAAAGACAATTTCATGTTGTGATTGAAACTTACATCCTTAAATAAGGGCTGCTATTGTTAAACTTCCTTGGTCAACGATAACTTTTAAGTTTATTGACTGAAAATAGGTGGCATTGTCAGACACTGGATTAACCAGAGCTCTAAAAAAAACTCCACATCTTATCAGTTAAAGCCTTGACTATGAATGGAGCTTTGAGATTTCTCAAAAGAAGAAGACACATTAACTAATAGAAGAGATGTATTTGTTCTGCTTCTTAGTTCTCACAAATGGACCAAAAACATTAACATTGTCTGTCACCCAAGGATATGACACATCATCCACAGAATACAACCCCAGCTGGGCATTCTGAGATGGCTTGCTCAACTGACAATTGAGACATGCCCCAGTAAATTTCCCTCACATCACATTTCAAGCTCTCCCAAAATAAATGTGATTAGATTGTCTTCCCAGTCCTTTTTATCTATATATGGCCTATAAACACAGAAGAAAGGTACTAAAATAGGATAAAGTGCCTATAGCACTCAAGCTCAATCAACCTAGACGCACATCTGTTTATCGCTTTTTAGGTCAAAAGACCATGCTTAAAAACAAAAGGAACATCCAACCCACATCTGATCTCATCTCTTGTGTCCACACAAAACACATCCTCCTCCTGTGCCTCAACATATTCTAGAAACATATTAGGAGGACTAAAAATTCCTGCCAACAACTCCTCCTAAACTATCACTTCATCTTGGAAGGACTGTTCTTTACAGCTTATACGTGACAGCGTATCCGGAACAATATTGCCCGAACCCGACACATGCTGTACTTTAAAGCAGAACTTGGTTAGTTTGTATGCCAACCTACCCAACTTACCAAAGTCATTATGATGGCAGGAGCTGCGGTGGCTGAATGGTTAGACCATTTGCCTCCCACCAAGACAGTCTTAGTTAGATTCCCGGCAGGGTCTGTCCCTGAATTTGTGCATTTGGGAATTGTCCCGGAATATGTTATTGGTCTGTGGGTTTTTCCCCGGTGATCTCACGCTTCCCGCAACCTTTCATTTCGCTACCACCCGTTACTCACCTCATGTCACCCCTCACCAGCACTAAAGACCTCTATGTTGACCAAAATTTCTCAGACTCATTATGATGGCTGAGCAGCCATCTCAGGGCCTGATTGTTGGTAAATAAATTAAATTGACAGCTTCCAAATAGACAGAGAACATGGTTGTCCCACAAACACAAGCTTCAGCTTCCTTCTTGAATGCTCTCAACCGTCTCCCAGACTAGGACTGCAGTTGACTGGTTAAAGCAAATGGTGTAATGGCACCTTCTTGCCACTGACCTAGGACTGCCCCCAGAGCAATCTATGAGGCATCGACCTAAAGGACAAAGCGCAGGTGGAAGTCCACTAGGTGAAGCACTTCTGCATTAGCCAAACTAAACTTCAGTTCTACTAAATCTCGTTGCTGATTGTGATCCAAAATGAACTCCTGGACATTTTGTTTTAGCTCATCCCCGAATACTTAATAAATAACACTTTAAGATTACATGGGCTGAGGAAATTTACAACCGTTTTGACCCTTTCTGGATCCAGCACCAGTTTGTCCTCCAAAACAATATAGCCCAAGAATGGAATGCTGAAACGAGCTTTGTGGTGATACTGCATGGGTTCACGGTCAAACCAGCAGATTGCAAATGTTTCAATACACAATTGCCCTTAATTAAATTCAACATTCCACTAAGTTTAAACAATATAGTTTCAGGCTTGTTTAGGAGGTAAATGATGATGAAACTATAGAATGTGGGCAAGTAGTAATACACAAGGTTGCGGAGAAATGAGATTTCATCTCAACGTATCTAAAATCCAAACACTTCCTGGACAATTAACACAGTGGAAACTCATAGAATGGCTACAGAGCATATGTTCTTTCATTCGCTGACCTTGCTGCTAGTTACAAAGTGTGCAAGAGCTTGGCAAGCTAGGTTTTGATAAGTGCGTGTGGTGTGAACGTGAATGAACAGATATGAAGAGAAAGAGAAGGTGAGTCACAACATGGCTTGCCTTGCTTCAGTGTTGTACATGCTGCTTAACTCAGCGGATGCTCACTGCAAGTGTATTCCATCTGTTGTTTTTGGAGGCTTTTCACAATTATTTTCTTTTTTGGTTATATAACTGCAGAGTATTGATCTGTGGTAGTCACTAACAGTTTTGCTGTGTTTTAATGAACATATTTTTTAATAACTTTACTACACACATAATATCTTGCATTACTTTAATTTAAGCTTGAGAAGTTATTTAAATACATTTTTTTCTCACTGTGATCTATGATACTGTCATAGTTGTGTTATCATAGTAGCAGATGTCGTAGTTGCAGTGATCGACTGAAAGTTTGTAAACTGATGTTTGCAATTTAGTGTGATAGAAATTGTTTTATTGGGTTAATGTAGCAAAGTATTACATAGTGTCTACTTAACATAAAATATCCATAAATTTTAAAATGGTAAATTTACATAGTTAATATGCAACATATTAAACAGGTAACAGCTATCGCAAGAAATGAAATTAGATGTGTAAAATTTATGTACAGTGACCATACTTTAAAAATGCAAAAAGGTTATCAAGACTTCCATGTCCATCAGGGAAACAGTTGGAGAAATATTTGTAAAGGCTATTCACAATAAAGTGAGCACTGCATAAGGTTTTCTATCAGCCGTTTTGTAGCCACCTTTACTATATTATATTTGAAAACTTCGATGCAACTAAAGACCAGTGTAAATATTTCAACGCTCTCAAAAGTTAACATATATTTGCTGAGCAAAATTAATATTTAATTAATTACAATTTATGCTGAGTGTTCTTTTTATAGTGAACAGCCTATATGTGCTATTATGTTGTGCAGTGAGATTTACCCCATCTCTATTCACACACAGTTAGGTCATTGAAGGAGACTAGGAAGCAAACAAGGTTATAATGTGTATGATGGCTGATCAGTAAAATTTGGAGAGTCCATTAAAACTTTTTCTTCCAAACATAGTGCATTGACATTAGAACAATGTTGTTTGATTTAGGATGGCAGGATTATATTGCTGGTAGAGGAAACGTTATTTTGCAAGGACTTTATTTAAAGCATTTATGAATACAGTATGCAAAATAAAGATTTTGGTTTGGACTTGTGTGGATGCCCATGGTTGATTCAGAGCCTGGGAAATATTTTTGTCAGGTGTGAGACATGTCTGAAATGCAAGCCACTGTCAGAAAGAGTAATGTTGTTACTTTTCTGCACTTGGTCTTGGCAGCAAGTTAATGTACATGCTGCTGTTTTTTTTTTTTTTATGGGAAAATGATTCTTAGTTCTGGTTGACCATTTTTCAAAGTTACTTGCATGTTCTATTGACATTATTCTTCTTATAATAATTTTTACAATTTTTCAAAAACAAGGTTATTATATATTATGTTGTCCTTTTTATCACTACAGGTGCACAATCCCTTATCCGAAATTCTGAAATCCAAAAAACCCCTAAAATCCTAAATTTTTTCGAGGCTCGGGCGGCGAAATTTTTGTTTCCACAGCAACCGACGAATTTGAGTCAAGTGTCTAGTCCAGTCGTCCATTCAAAACAAATAACGTACATTCGGCAAAGATTGAGTGCGTAGTTCATTTTTCTACGGTTAGCAAACATAAAAAAGGGAAAAATAATCAAAATCCGTTACAATCGATACTATCGTAGGTTGGCTACAATGAGACAGCATGCAACGTTCTTCTTACTCTTACGTGTTTACTTCTTTATATAAGTTGGCTGTAATGCAAACCTATTCAGCACACGTAAGTTGGCAGTTATTAAAATGTACCCAACATCTAAGACTTTGCTTCGTATGATCTATGATATTATGATCCCTCATAACAGAGATTTTTAAAGTATGGTTACTTTGCGAAATTTTAGCGAGTGTGATTATTGTAGCTGATCTCTACATTTTACAAGTTGGATTTTTTTAGGTAATGATTTTTTTTAATGAATTTAATATATTGTTTTTAAATACTAATTTCGGCTGTTGGTTTCCAACGAAAATGCAAGTTGAGGTTATGTATAAAATTTGTTTACGAGACAGTGTCATTCATTATTTTCCTGCATTTTTTTTGTTGGTTTTTTGGTGGTTCGAGAATCCACTGTATTTATTTACCGATAGTAAATGTATTTGCCTACAAGGCAAAGTCAAAGTTTATTCTGAAATCCGAAAAATTCCGAAATCCGAAATACTGCTAGTCCCGAGGCTTTCGGATAAAGGATTGTGCACCTGTAATCCGTAAACTGAATCCCAGAAAACAAGGTAGAAAAAAAAATTAAGCATTTTTCATTAGTGTGCTGTTGCAAGTTGCCCTACTTACGTTACTGTATTTGGCCAACTTCAGTTACAGATGAAACAACCAGTATCCTAATATTTGGTACAGTAATTTATAATCACTCTTATTAAATTGCCTACCACAATCAGCATCACGTCAGACCCAGACAGCTTCTTCCCAGTTAGTACATCAGTATTCTTTTTTTAATGTTTGAAAAGGGAAGGGTAGTACATAGTAGATATTATCTTAAATAACTAGTCATGTTACATATACATGGACAACGGCATTATTAGCACCACAGCAAATAGAAGATGTGGAAGTGAGTGTCAGTGCATGACAACTGGCCAAGTGCATGTGTGAAGAATGCAAATGAGGCTGTAATTGTGATAGAAGGCCCCAGTGAAACAACTGATGCTCTGATATTGAGTGTGTGGAGTTATCAGTATCATGCAGGGATGGTTTTGAAGGTATGAAAGTGTCAGCCCACAAAGTGGTGAACAAGCCCCATGCTCTCATATGTGTAATAGAGTTCAGAACAAAATGGTGGACAAATAACAAAGTGTAAAAAAATAAGTTAAATGTAACTACTGTTTTTGGGTGTTGCCATTCTGCTTAACTGAGAAGTGTTTTGTTTATGTTTTGTTACAGTAGGGTGCTTGTGTAAAAAATTTATGAAAAAATGTAGTGTATTAGGCTATGAAGTTTGGTAAGCATTGCCAAGCAGTTAACGTGTAATAATGACAATTGCAGTGTTGGTCTAAAGTGCAAGGTTTTTCACAGTTATAAATAGGAATACACAACAAATACGTTAGTTGAATATTTAAATAAATATTTACCATCACATTTTCATTATCATAAAAAATACTTAAGAGGAACATATTTTATAGTGTTTTTACATCTGTATTAAAATATTTTGAATTATTCTTACTGTTGTTTAATATGCTATGTCTTACATACAGTATTTTGGACAGCTGACAATTTGTTTTTGAATATTATGTTTAATTGATAATAGACAGCCACAAATGCCTTTCGTCTTTGTCAAGAAATCATGTAAAAACTTTTTGAATGGACTGGAAGCGTATTGTATTTTAACTAAACAATTCTTTGTATTTATTGCAGTGAATTGTGGTATTAGTTTGTCTTGCTGAATTCTAATTCAGTTTCTCCTTATCTGTTCACTTAGTTACATTTATAACATCCCCAAAATATCACATTTTAAAATTGCTTACCCATAGTCTATTAACTGGAGAGGTGAATATCTTGTATGATTTATTTTCAAGGATTGATATTTTTTAATGCATGAATTTTTGAACACAGTTTAAAAGTGTTACCTGAGTGTCCACGGGCATCACTATAATAGGAATTATAATAGGAATAATGTACACATACATAAAACATTCCTAACTACCGTAAACCAAAAGCCTGCATGTTATAAACATCATTTGCTGTTACAGCTATTTGTGTTTTAATATTTCAACCAAATATACTTGGGCAGATGGTAAAGTTGTTTAACTTATATAATTTTGATTTCTGAATGCATATAAAAAAATGAAATACAAATACTATATCGGGTGACATTTTCAAGTAATGGTTATGTCTCAATAATTGCAATATGTATTACTATAAAGCAAATTTACTGACTTATAATTATCAAATTTATGAATAAAGCCAAAAGTAACTAATTTATATACAGTGCAGCACTCTTTATCCAAAATGGCCGGACCTGAACCATTTCAGATAACAGAAATTTTCTGATAACAAGAGTTCATTATTATGGTTGATAGCCGAGATTATTCACCAGCGTTTTTTGTGGTGCACAATGAGTCCACTCTTAAGTTAATGTTTTCTGTCAGAATGTACAAACAAACCAAAATAAAATAATGCATTTAACAATTCACAGCAGTACTAAAATGTTACAAGTGTTATACTTATTTACTATAGAATTTGCAGTCTTGTGTTTGTGAAGGGGTTGGTGTGGGTTCTGTTTCAACACGTGATAGCTGCAGCTGGTGGTGTGTAGTGACCTTGCCAAGGATGCAAGCTACATGACTCACAAGCGAGAGTGAGCAAACTTCGAGTGAGATAAATGCAAAGGCGTGCAAGTCTACAGATTTTGTACCCAGAAGCAAGTTGGGCTAGTCCCAAGGAGGCCCCTGTTTCTCTCCCAAAATTACTACAAACTTGCATAGGTAAAGTTCAAGTATATAATTGTGACTTTCAAGACAATAGCGGTACAGGGTAATAACATTAATTCATTATCAAAAATACACATTATCCAAAAGCACCCACATGGCTATTACATAACACAAAAACCAACATCACACATTAAAAGAAAGGGCGTACCATGTCGTTCATCTCGGTCCCTTTTGACTCCCCGGCGGCTGCCTGTACCGAAAAGTAAGGAAACAAAACTAGAAATAGACACGTGGATTAGAGCTCAGAAGGAGCAAGCAACTTCAACGAGTACTAACTTTAACAAAACAGAAAAGCCAACTTACGGAAGACACGACGACCGTCAGAGCGTCGAAAGGACTGAGAAACGATGCGCGGGGAAAGAACCACAAGCAGAGATTGACCTACACCCGAGAGTGCGCCGGCCGGGCAAACCACGGAAGAAGGGGAAGGAGAGGAGAAGACGGCAGAGTAAAGGAAGGGGCACGAGCGTCGCCAAAGCTGTCCGTAGATAGCCGAAGCACAAAGCGGCGGTGGAAATGTTCAAAATAATGCAGAAGGAAGTTTTGACTTGGTGCACACTTGGCGAAACACTGGCACAAAGTTCATAGCCTGAAGAAATATTCCAGTATAACAATTTCAGGATTCCACAAGTCTTTCCAATTAATATATAGGAGAAAAACCCCACAACAGAAAGATATTTGGTTTTCGTTACTGTCACATGTTTTATGTGAAGCAATCCATGGGAAAATATTCCTAGCTGATATCATACGTACATCAATAGATTTTAAGCTGCTGCACAGAATTGTATGCACATCCATACAGTGCTGTCAATAGAGGGTGACCTTGGCATGACCACCACTGTTTCAGGCAGCGTTTAGATTACATTTACAGCCACAGGTTTATTGCTGACATGTGTTACAATTATGAATGTTTATACAAATCACAAAGTGAATGATTGTGATAACATGTCAATGAAAAAAATATCATCTCTATGTCTTTGTTCAATCATCATTGATCCAGAAATGCTTACACCTTCACTTCGCCACACACGAAACCAGTGAATGAAAGCCACATCAAGCTTGCCACTTTTCTTTAAGGGTGCCTCCTGCCACAGCCTTCAAATGTTTTTAAACGTGTTCTTAATTCCGCTTTTACATAACTATTTCTCATATGCCCATTGTGCCAATGTACAAAAAGAAAAAAAAAATCACTTCGGACATGGGCAAAATTCATTGTTGAACCATTATGCTCATTAAAAAAAAAAAATAAACAGTTTTGAAATCCTCCAACATAGGCGATGTGGCATTTGATGCACGCTTCGAGGTTGAATTATATATCATGCCATCTTAAGGGTGTTTAGGTGGGATATAATCATTATTTTAAATTTTTATAATATAGTTTTAGTTTTGTCCACGATTCTTGTACGTACAGTCTCCTCTTATAAAATAATTTTAGCTCTCTCATACCGGTGCGTCAAAATCAGAATATGCATATTAAGCTCCAGTGAAAAGAGTGGAACAAATTAATTTACTAAAATAAAATAATCATTCTCATAAATTTTTTTAAAGCACGGGGAAGAAATGTAGCAAATTCAGCAATTTTTAAAAATTAAAAAACAAATGCGTGCTTCTCAGCCTCAAGCATGCAGGTAGGCGGCACCCTTTAAATGCATTGGCATTCTATGTTTCATTTCTTTCTTTTCATCATAGTCAGAATAAAATTTACAAAATTGATTTTTCTGTTTGTGTTGTAAATTATTTAGACACCATAAGATGAACTGAGATGTATGCTAGAATCTAGTTTTTTTTTCTATCTCAACCTACTCTTTTTAAGGATAGAGCTATTCGTTTGTTTGCTTCCGCTTGACTCGTTGCCACCACTGGAAAGTTTACATGTAGTAGGCGTCTATAGGTAGTTGCACACTGGACCGCTAGCACATTTTAAAGGTGACGAACATGTTGCTACCTTGCAAGCCTCGTCAACCATTAGTATCAATTGTTATCTCTACGTATGTCATCTAGACCAAGCAGGAACCATGCAGATGCTGACTATTGGAATTTAATCTTTCATCAGGCTCCGCGTATTTTTTTTTTGCCTTAGATTACATACTGGTAATATCCGATAACAGAATTACGGATACATGTAGGATACTCCACCATTGTAGTTCGTTACATGAATCACTTCTTGATTTGTGTAATGTCAACATCTTCTTTTATTGCTAGTTGCATCTTAAATAATTACGCAACACCAAAATAATATATAAACATAGAAATATTAAAAAATTTTACCAAAAGAAAAATAACTGTTTTACGTGTGAATTAGGTGTTTCATTATCTGATATTCTAGTTTACTGTTTTTGAAAAACTTTATATAATACTAAAAGAAAATTTAAATCTAGTAAGTTATAAATTTGATAAAAAAATCAAAAATAGGACTACTGATTGCCATTTTTACTCTTAGCATTGATTACTGTATGATTTCATTACTTTCTATACCTGAAAAATTTATTTGATTCGAAAGTAAATCCTTTATCTGTTTTTAAAATAATACCATTACAACATGCACAAAACTAAAATTAATTTTATGGATAAGTACTTATTTTTCATCCCTATTATGTCTAAATAACTAATTTAACACCGTTAGACTACATTTATCTAGTAAATATTACAAAACATGAAAAAAAAAAACTAATTTTACTGATTCGCGAAATCACTTACATTAATGCAATAGAGTATATCATTTACTGACTTGCTGTGTCTGAAACAATAGTTAAGGAAAATTTGTGTCTAGTAAATATTAGAAAACAGACATAAGTTTGTGTTTTTGTGCATTTGTGTTTATATATATATATATAGTAAAGCTTTCTTTTTTCTTTAGACCTGAAATACGCTTTTGACATAGCACCACGCGTACAACCAACCGTAACGCTGGTCGCAAAGTCTTTAGATCAGAAAAATACCTGGATGGCTGATCTCATCATGCTAAATACTAAAAGGTATTAGTAGAGTCTTTTTTTAATTCTGTGTGTTTAATTTTAAGTAATGATTAATTTATTAAAGTTCTTACAGTTAATGTGTTTTTTTAATTAGGTAAATATGTATGTAAGAAGAATGTGTTGGTTGTAATGGCTTTTATAATAATTAACTGTATAATTGTAGAATGTGTAATTTTCTTTTAGTTTATTAAAAATATACTGTTTATGTCTTCTCTTAAGTAGAACCTGCTTAGTTTGTTCTAGACAAGTTAATTTGTATTAAAAATTTAGTTAATTGTGTTGCGTAGGTAATAAGTTTTTTTTATGGTTATTTCCTGGTGCAAGTAAGTCTATTACTTCAGTTTTGAATCCTGGACTGCACCCACACAAAACAAATTCAATAAATTATGGTTATTGCTTCATGCTACAATTTCTTAGTTGATACCAATTTCTAGTGTTGGCGTACTGCATTGATTACAGCAAGCAAAGAGTAGATGTTCCAAACGTTCCAAGTGCCATAATTTTGTGAAAGTCCCTTTTTCCCTGGAAATGGTCTTAAATGCCAATGGCGATAACTTTAATATGTTCTAAGTGCCACTCACCATTTGTTAGGATTTTACATGAGGTCAAAAATAGCGTTGTTATAACGCCATAAGCTTCTAAGCTGTTTTTTGCTGCTCCTGAAAAATTTACTTTTCAGCTCTTAGAACGTTTGGAACTTCTGCTCTTCAAGTAATAATGGCAAGTGTATTTTAAGTAGCCACATAAAAGGGAAGAAGAATGAAACTGCTGTCTCATACAAAGAACAATCAGTGAATTATACATATTTATAAATATTTCATCCTAACCAGATTCTCAGACTGTAAACTCTGCAACATCTGTAGAAACTGTATCTCCTTATTCAAATTTGGTTGCACATTTTGTACCACATACTGAAACAAAACTTGATGCGCGACGTCCCCGCGGCTCTTCCAACTTAGCCCGTCATGTGCACCACGCCCATGATTACAGAACAACAGGCAGCAGTACCGCTTGAACATACGGGAAAGTGCCCAACCACGTTCAAGAGGCAGCGGTGCCTAGATGCAGCCCCTGCGACGTCAAGTGTATTCAGTATGTGCACCACCTTATGAGAACTACTGTTTATTGTTAGCAAAGTGCCCCTTTGACGGGTACCCTAGTAAATCAGCTTTATGTACACACAGCTCGTTTCTAGCACTTCGTTGCTGATTCCGTCAATGTGGGTAATGCCACCAAGAGGTAGCAGTGTTTAAAGGTCAGGGGTAACCTTGTTGTGTAATTAAAATCCCTAGTTAATTCTGTTTCATTATTAACCTAAAAAATGGCAGAAACACCCCTGCACCCCGTGGGCAAGTTGGACTCGCCCACACAGCCAACTTTGCCGGCCAATTCTTTTCATGTTTATTTTGCAAGTGCTTTTCTTTAATTTAATTCCAATTTAAATTAGTAGTGTTTTGTGTGTCTAAGTAATTCCTAAAATAATTTAAATGTTGTCAGTTTTCTTCCCACGTAACTTAAAAATATAGTAAATTCATGAGTAACTGAAAATCACAAAAACTTTCCCACAAATCAAATTTGGGACACTAGTCCACAAGTTCGTATTTTTCAAGTGTTCTGGGACATCGCCCTTGTGTTTTGTAGTGTAATTTGTGTTTCGGCAGTTGCTTTCCGCGCTCGGCCGGATGAGGTCACCGGCGCTGGGAGGAATCGTCAGTTGGCGCTAAGCGGCGAAACGAGGCGGTCGGACTCAAGTCACTCCGGGCCCTTCAAGAATATTGCCCCTCGACCCTTGCAACTCAACCGCCCAGGGGCTCAAAGTAAAATATCCGTCACCCACATGGTGTTTTCAATACAGTGTAGCCCACTAGTCGGGCCTAGGACCGGGTCCGCTTAGCGCACCACCGTGAGTGGTTATTGTACAGATTATGGTGTTATACAATAAATATAACTGTCATTTAGGTACGTATTTTATTGGCTTGCTGCTTCACGGCTTTCAGGGCGCGGGACCCTTCAACCCGCACTACCCAGAGTGTCACATTGGATGTTATCTAGTGGTGCTTTGTCTGTGCTACGGGCATGGGGAACGCCAAAAAGATTCCCTTGTGTAAGTATCGACGACGAGCAGATAGTGTTAATTCCACGCTACAGCCGTCAACCGAATGGCCCTGTAAAATAGTCACTGTCTCATTCTGAGTGCCCGTTCTCTAATAACAGGCTGGCGCTACCGGGATTTACTTTGCTGATGCTCTCTGGTGGAATTTAATACTTAACCACAACCACTGCCTGCATCAATTTGGTGTCCAACTTGCGTGGCGTTTTAGGGACGAAATTTGTGCTTCAAGAACTTCGCGTGAGTGCAGTGCGTGTACGGACTCTAAGCATGCCAATATTGTGGAAGTAACAGTGTGCATGAAGGCTGCCATTTCGCACCAGCATTCCTGCGAGCACACCCCCGCCTTTCCAGGGGGTAGCAGCGCGACCACTCAAGGGCAGCTTCCTTTCCGGAAGGTATAGATCTCCATAGCTACCTCCCCTACCGTGCCGTGTGGAGGTCGGTAACCTCTCGGAACAGCTGATCGCCCACGCCCGGCGCGCTGCCGTGCTTCCGCGTCATGGCTTAGCACGGCAGGTATGGAGCCATCGGCCATGTATGCAACGAGTGCTATGAGCCTCTGCCTGAATTACCTGCAAACCACAGATGCCGCGTGAAGTTGTTGCTACCTAACTGGCACCCACATAAGCTCTTCCGCGACAACCGCGTCTTCCCGCTGCGGACAACGCCTGCCGGCGTCTCTGCACGGACGTCCGCAAATTGTGGGCAGAAACAGGAAGTGGGTAGTTGGACTGTTCCGAGCGTGACTGCATGTACATGCGCTATTCAAAAACCGGGTATGAAACACGGACTCAACTATAGTGACATATTGAAACATGAAGTATGTGACAGTGTGGTTTGTTTACATCGGGGACATTGTACCGTGCCATGTGTGACGTGTTCCGCGCGGTACCACGAGGGATGTTTATCAGTGACGGAAACACTGTACGCACACACGGGACTCTTTCGGGGCGACGTGTACGAAACGATCGCGGGTCAGCATGAAAGCCACACTGGCACATACACTCAGTGCCGGCGATAGCGCGAAAAACACGGTAACAGCACAGTGCACATGGGGAGATGTCAAGCTGCAACAGTCGCAATGCTGCGGGAACCAGCCTAGTGTGCACTAGGAAATAGTGTCGATGAACACACCTTAGTCCATATCACTACTCAGCTGCACAATTTGCAATAAACTCATACACAGTAAAGAAATTAAAAAATAGTGCTGTCGAACACTTTTAACATCTCATTAATTGTAACTGCGTCAAAATAGAGATAAAAGAAGAGAAAGTCATTACAATCTTAAATAACTACAGTTTGATTGCCACCATCAACGAAATAAATTTCTCTTTAAAATATTTTAATTTGCTCACAAGTTAGTAACAAAAAAAAAACATAATTTAGGTACTAAACAAAAACATCTCCAAGATAGCCAGCCAGTTTATGGGGGAAAAAAAAGGATTTAAATTTCAACGGTTTATGAAATTGCATCCAAACCTGCAGTTATTTGTATTATTGAAAAATCTTGCTGTCCCTTAATTTCCACAACATGTTGTGACAGAGCGTTACCTCTTTACAGAAAAAAAATAGTTCAGGGTATTTGCGGGCAAAATCTAGCTATAGTAGAGCTGAAATTGATTACTAAAATCCTAAATAAATCAAACAAATGCGGATAGCAGGAGTAGTTCAGCCTGTAACTAGTTACGGGGCAATTTGGCACTGCGGGAACTTATCTGCTGCCAAAATTTCTGCCTCTGTAGACTGCTGCTTCTCAATGATCGTCTCACACACCCAATATCGAAGAACCACATCCTTAATCTTCCCTGTAGCCATCGAGTCAGTGCATTTTTTTACAGTCCGAGCACTTCGGTATACACTAATGGGAGATTGTTAAACTAGCCAAAATTCGCTGTTTTCCGGGTTTGAGGTCTCTTCAAAAGTCGTGACTTCCTCTTGAAGGACAGTCTTCGCATCTCCGGTACTCTCAGATGTTATATTCGGACTCACTAGTTTGATCTTAAACTGCCTAGAGCGGGACGCTGGACACTCATGTTCTATCTCCTATCAAGTCAGCACTAAGACGTCAAAACCGTGGTATTCCAAAACCAACCTATCTCAAAACCCATTGTTTAAAATTTTCCTTTTAGAAAAGTGTAAATTGAGCCCTTGTAATAAACCAAAAAGCTGTGAGCATGGCTTATTTTCATGGTGACCCACAACACCATAGAACTTAAGCTAGTATAGAGATACTGTCTTGTCTGGCTCAGAACAAATCTCTCTAATCCAAACATCGAAAATTTGGTTATATATAATTTCAATAATTACAAATAAAATAGTCACGTAAATAAATAACTTTACCGCTTGAACAGGTTAAATAAAAAAATATCAATCCGGTGATAGGTGGCAGAAAAGTAAACAAAATCAATTATTAACCTTGTTACATAAAGTTAACACTAGTGCATGCTACAGCATGTTTCCCCTGTCAAACTTCTTACATATGTAGTACTTCGTAACCTGACTTTACTGGTATATATTTTGTTTCGGTCCATTCTATGTTTTCAAAATGGTGGACATTTTAACATTTTTCTATCATACTTGGAATACATGTGTTACATACAGAGCTGACGTGACTTTTGTGTATGCCGTTCATCCTGGGTTTGTATTTTCTAAATGGCTGCCATTATTATACACGCACACACACACACGCGCGCACACACACACACACACCAAATTGTTCCGAACTTTAAAAAGAAAAATTAAAAATCATTGCTTTGCATTGTGATGTAGAAAAATTGGTGAGAGGGTTTTACCCCCCTTTAACCATGTTTTAAATAGCCGATGCAGCTGGTGAAGGAACAACACAACATCCATGCCCGAGCCGGGATTCAAACCCAAGGCCTCTTGCACAGTACACCGACGCGACACCTGACTACGCTATGGAGGCCGGCATGGTGTACAAAAAATCGTGACTTAGGAAATGTATTTAAAAATGTAAGTGCTAATAAAGACGTCATTGATCTCCATTGCCGAGGTGAGAGCTATGACAGCACAAGAAACATTTCAGAAGTGTGAATGCCTACAAGCGCACAGTATCATCACTACTACTACAAAAAAAGAGGGGAGAGGCTCAGATTTACGTTGCCTCGGGCCTCATTACATATTCTAATGAAGTGATCCTTGGAAAAACTATTTTTCGTAGAAACATTTGAAATGATAGAATGATACAAATGTGGAGGAGACGGTAAACAGATGGTACATTCAGCAGAGATCACGAGTGGTGGTTGTGAGAAGTATAGAGCTGCAAGACACAGCTGAAAACAAAGCACATTTAACTAAGCAAAACAGTAATTTAGACAGTTGTCCAATAGATTGCAATTCATGGTCTTAAATGCACTTTTTTAAACATTTTTTTGCCTTGCTTTTGGTTGTTTTTACTACCATTTAACTCTGTAGAACATGATTAAAATTGTATTACTTTATAATATGACAATTTATGTAAGAATAAGGCTATAAATTATGCGTACTATGATGCAATTTACATACATACAATTAAATTTTAAAATTTGTAGTGTTAAAATGTGTTCACATATATCCAGTGACCAAGAAGGATTGTTTATTACTGTACAGTTTTTATTTGTGTATACGAAGAAAATTATTTTTGTAACTTTGTAGGAGGGTAGAGTAACTATCAGGCTAGCAGTTGGCTACTGCCCCTGCGCTGTGACATACGGACGTAAGGTATTTTTCAATGTAAACATTTTGTGTGAGATGCTGTGGTCACGTGCGGTGTTTGTATTGCATGTGACTGTACCAGTTGACCTTGACTACTTCCGCTCGCAACCTCCCTCTTATGTCTCTCACACTGCATGCACATTGGCTGTCGCCAGCCAGACAAAAACTTTTATGTGTTAGAAGGGTGCCTTGGTGCCAGCTTTTAGCACAGAGATATAAAAAAAGGATCAGCCAGAAGTAGCAGCATAAAAATATAAATAAAGATCTGACTGCCCACATTATTTGACATTCTTTTATAGCCCTCCACGTTAGCGTTAATTTTCCCACTGCATGGCGGCCCTCCTGTAACTTGATACAATAGTTACGTACAAAACAGTATTTAGTGCAGCCTCTTTTGCTTGTAGAAATGATAGTGTACTAATTTATTCACGTTTCTTGTGATTAATGACTGATTACCCCACCTCCCTGGACACCCCTCGATAACACGGACAAATCGTAACTTGGACAGCTTCTTCCCCTGTTTAGTCCGAATTATCGAGGGTTCACCGTATTTGCTGAAACACTGCACAACACATGACGTCATGACCAGGCAAGCTGATACTCAAACTGCTTGCAGCGTGTTAAAAGGTTAACGTTTTCTCTAACCAGATACCACTAAAATGTATCCAAAATGCTTATCTGCAGAGGAAATAGACACTTCAGAATACTTGCAAATAATATTTTTAAGACATTGCATGCATACGAAGCATTAGTTTAAAGCCCTTGAACTGGGCTAACATTGCTTTTTTCAAACGGTTGTGTCTCCAGGTATACATATCAGATTTGATAGTTGGAAATTGAGATCTACAATTACTTTTGACTTTGTTAGTGATGGATTCAACAAAATCATAGGGTCACTGCCTAAAGTCTCATAGTAAAAACGTTACGGCAGGTTCACTGCGGACCAAGTAATATAACTAAGCAAGTCTGTGCCCAGAGCAAGAACTCGTCCTGATGCCCAATCCTCCCTTTTTTTCTCGATCATTCATGCCTTCATGACACCTTCAGCTACCAACTAAACCAAGCCTCATCCTCTTTCCCTAAACAACACCTTGTATTGCCAACTTCCTTTTAGAAAACTGATACCAGGACATTTCATGTGCAAATAATTTGAGAATAGTACACTTGTATTTAATGCACTGTTTCACAGTTATCATAGTTATTTAAATAACAATTGAAACATTTACTGTATGATTAAAATTTTACTGTAATAAGGATAAATATTTATGGCAAATAATTATTAAAATATTATGTCACAATTAAAACTAGAGACTTAAAATTTTAATCAAGGTGTTATCTTTAACCTCATGTTAAAACATTTTGCACACTCTCTTGACCTTCTGGTATATAAGATGAGAAAATTTAAATTGTACAAAGAAAGCTTAACTCAAAACTTAACTTTACAATCTTTTTTTTGGCATGTGTTTGTATCAGCACCACCCCTTCATATGGGATAATCTCACTAAAGATGATATTATCTAACAAGTACACAGGAACAATAACGTGGGTTGCAACTCCCTATTATTCGCAAGGATGCTTAGGCAAGGGTTGAATCCTCAATGCAAGACTCATAATAACCTCATTATCTCAGTGTAGTAACACCAGTTAACAACTAGCAATATTTACAAGCAAAATCAGTTCTGTATTGCAATCACGAAAAAGGTAAACTATAAATGAACTTCAAGGAAAACAACATAGAATTCAGTGTGTCAATCTCAGCAGGGATTTATTCATAAACCAAAACATAACAAAGCTGAACATACCCTTAAACAAACTCATTAAATAAATTGTCAAAATGAATCAAAACATTAGAAATTAAAGCATAAGGTGTACGAATGACATTGAACATTAACTTTACAAAATACTAGTGACAGGCGTGCAAAAGGAATCAATTTAGTGTGAACAATATGAAACATTAGAAGGGTGTAGAGAAGATAATAACATATACAAAATATTGACCAGCCCTCTCCTTATAAGAAACTAACTCACACAACATATGCTTACTGAGTCCTATTCCTCAGTAGCCAACCCTAACATAAAATAGTGGGGACACACACCCCTAAATACATTTACATAAATCTTGAGGACACTCGCCTCCGAACACATAGACAAACTCTAGCATAACCTACCTCAGTAGTATGCACACAATCGCTGCCACCCTAGCACAGTCTCATAAAGCGTGCACGTAAGGTGCATGTAAAATATTGTTTCAATGCTATTGTTTATCTGTAAGTATATACATTTTCTGTCAAAATCTAACCTTCAAATTACACGCCTGCAATAATTAACTAACAAACATACGAACAAAACTATGAAACAGTAGAAGTTAAATATCTCTCTCTCACTCACTCACTCACTCACAACCAAAAATACAGAAGTTACCAGAAGTTAAATTGTGAAAGGCCCCAATGCGAAAGTTACTTTGAATTACTGAGCAAAAGAGAAAAATCACAAACAGCAAAACACGAACGAAACATTAGAACTTGGGCCATTATGCTACAGCACTTCAGCTCAAGAAAAACCCAAACAATAAACTAATGAAGGTGCCAAAAATTAATCAATTATAAGTCCTGCAGCGTAACAACCCATTCCACATTTATAGATACGAAAGACAAGATTAACACATTTCACAGGTAGCCGACTGAATGCACATACAAGGAAAACACGAGTATTTATACAAACAGCGAGCATGAATATAGACTCAAAAATAGTCCGCCCAACATGGCGGAACAACAGTAAGAAGGTAAATTACAACGAAGTAATTAATACCATTAAACCTGAAATTACATAATGTAAACTTAATGCACACTTTATACAACTCTCTATATACAATATTAATTACATATAAAACTCTTTTCATAAATTCACAATTTTACAGGGAAATTATTATAATAACTCTTGGAAACAACTTCTTGAAGGTTGGTATTGAACTGTACTGTATGCACCTGTGTGTCTCCTTAGTTCACTATACATCTATGGCAAAGAAAGTCATGTTTACATACAGCATCAATAAATATACCAAACTATAACAAATGGAATATAAGGTACGTAAGAGTTTCTGGATACGTGAAGTGTTTGAAATATAGCTGCGGAGAAAAAACATATTAATAGCTGATATCATTCAATGTATGAACTGTCTCGGAAGTCGTCAAACTACGTCGTGTACCGATACAGTCGGCCACTGTCACTATGCTCAATAACATAGCTGATGATCTGCAAAGTCTTATAAATTATCCATTTGGTTGAATCTTTACATAAAACGTGAAAGGAAGTGTGGGCCCCAGCACATATTCATTGATTTCTGTAATTTTCATTAGTCTTTCTATTTGAGATAATGGTAACTGATAGGCATTTTTAATAACTTTATTACTGTTGCATGTTGGCCTGGCAGAAGGCATGTTAATTCATGGAAGGTGGCCAGCTTGGTGATTCAACCACACTCATGGGTTTTTCCAGAGGTGCTGCGATACGCCCAAGACGTCATCAGGATGACACCTTTGCGTACGTGACTCTTGGCAGGTATGAGAGAGGTAATATCTATTTTTAGACCTTTGGTCATCATGTTGCACCGCCAATTTATGTCACTAAACGGACAATATAAAAGCCCCCAAACTGCAAAACAGAGGTAGTTTAGTCGTGAAGAGTCTCGTAGAGTCTTGTGTAGTTTTTTGGAGACCCATGTGAGTGTGATGCGAGACCTGAGTGTAGTGTGGGTTGGCGTCAATGCCACTGGGACGACGACGGGCGTCGCGTGAGGTGACTGGCCATGGGGAAGACAACACTTGAGGTGTTGTGTCTGCACGGCAGAGCTGACCAGGAGACCTTGGGGACGGCCACATGGCGGCGGTGGTCAATGCTGAGGATGGGTAACTCTAGCAGGGTGCAAGAGGAACAGACAACACTTTGGGTGTTGTCTTGGCGTGGCTACACTGATGAGGTGCGGCATCTCGAGGCGGCAATGTGGCGGCTAGGGTCGGCAACGACGCTGAGTAACATCAGCGGGCTGCAGGAGGGACAGGTAACACTTAAAGGTTGTATCGATGGCAGCAGTGAAGAAGGTGTTGGTGTGCTACAGAAAGGACGTGAGCTTTAGAGAACAGCGCTAAAGTTGTATCTGTGACAGCAGTTACTGGCAACTTAAGAGAGTTCGCTAATGGTCGTGCTAGAAGAAGGTGCTATGCTTATGGAGAGAGGCTGTTGGGGACATCTTGGTGACATCAGAGTCTACTGTGAGGCTGCAACCACATGTCTTCGGAGCAGTATTGGGCGAAACAAGAGGACTGCTGCTGTGGGTCGACGGACGAGGTACACGACGGGAGTCGAACAGAAAACCTCAAGGGTGAAAACAGTGGTGCACTCGGGTGTTGCACAACACATGGTTAGCCGTCACCACTTCGGACTCTTAAGGTTATACATTGTCACTATTTGAAAGATGGTTGATTGGATATATGACTGAACTTTTATTGTGATTTGTAGTCTTTGTTAATGGTAAATATTTTTCTGCTTTAATTGTCTAAGTTAACTAATGTTTCTGTGGCACAGTAGTAATTGTGTGCATGATTAAGGGTGTTGTGAATGATTTAGTTGAGTTCTGTTTTGAGTATTTTTGTAAACTTTGTGAGCAAGTAAATCAATAAATTAAATAAACTATTGTATTCCTAATTTTGAGACCTCAAAGACCTCGGAGAGTTGCCTACATGTATATTTTTGCTAAACTTGTAACAAGTCTACCTATGGCTCAGTAACATTTAGTATTGCTTTTAACACTGACAGATTTTCCAAAAGCCTTCAATACAGTAAATTATTATATACTTTTGAAAAAACTAACTAGATACTTTGGTTTTTCTCATGATTCGCTGCGCTGTATTGAATCTTAAGTGGATAAGATATCAATGGGATGTGGTACTCTTGAAAATGATGTTACTCGGTGCTTGATGTTGTGTCCATTACAGTTTTCATTATGATCTTTAAATATGCATATCTTGAAAAGTAAACAACATAAATTCAACAATTTGTCGCTTTAACGAGGCTCTAAACTCGATACTTGCATAGTTTAGAGTAAATGGCTTGTACACAAATCCCAGTGAATCCCAAGCCGTTCTAATAGTTACCACGAGAGACTTCATTAGTCAGTCGTCAGTGACACTTTGAGTAACGTAAGTATAGGTGACTCATTTATCACTTTAACTCCTTTGTTGCGACATTCGACTATAGTGGAATATACAAAATATTTCTAAACTGTGACATGCGACTTTAGTCGAACATCAAACTAAATGAATCTGTAAACCATAGATACATTGTTTTCTGGCTTAAAAATAATCAAAAATAAGCAATTTAAAAAAATATTTTTTTATGATTTTTTAACACTATATTGACACAATTAAAAATTTTTTACTCCGCAGCAAAAGAGTTGAGCAAAAATTTTAGAAATCTCTGTGTTTACATAAACGAGACACTGATCATGTTAAACAATTACAGCTTCGTTTATTGTTTATGAAAGCAGAAGCATTTCTCCTCAGACAACTTAAAAATGATGCTAGTCTAAGCACTTGCTACTCGACATTTTATATATTGCGACATTAATTACTGTTCTGAATGAGAATTAGTTTTTTAGGTTGCATGTACTCGAGAATTCTTGCATTCGCTATATTTTCTCTCAACTGTATTACGAGAAGCTTATAGCATTATTACCTACAAAGCTGTGTTAAAATATTTTTGTATAGTAATGTTTTAAGTAACGTAAATGAAGGAATTGAATTTTAGTTTTTAAAAATCGGATTCGTTGTAAAATAGTGGAGATTTTAACATCAGTAACAAAAAGCTTCTTTATGTTCAAATAGTTGACATTTTTAAAAGACTAAAGTCTACTATATGCAGGTACAGATTAGGTTCATGTCTTAATTTCATTACGCAAAGATAAGACGGTGAAAAAATCTGTTCGGCCTACAGCTTGTTGCAAAATTTTAGGGTGATCATAACAAGCTGCTCTAAGGTACACAAGTTCTTCACAAAATTGCCAGTGAACAAAAGGGCCACTTTCTCAGGTACTGGCGCACACCATCCTCCTTGCTGCGCAGACTGATGTCTGATGTGTAAAATGTGGTAATGTCATAATGTGCCTATCTGCCACATTTGCAATTAACGTATGCTGCAACAGTTTTGAGTAAATTTAGAAATATACTTATTTTTAATGCTTAATTTGGGACTTTTGACCAAATTACAGAGTTTGTGATGTTCAATTACAACAATTATTCTAAAATTCAATTCATAGACCAAATGGACATTAAGTTATATCATAAACCACAAATTTATACTCAATTTGTGCTACTTATAAGAGGTACATTAAAAAAAAAAATTTCAGAGCTGATGTCAGGGTACAGCTTACCTACATAATATTTACCCCAATTCACTATTAAATCACGAATTAGTGCTTAATTTGTTCTGCTTCTAGCATTTATGTAAAAATTTGGGGTGAACAGCAAAATCATTATAGCTCAATAGTTTGTTATTTACTGATTTGATGTCACGTTAACTACTACTCTTTGAAATAATCGTTTCTCGCGAATCACTCATATATCACGAATTAAAGCTAAATTTGTGCTCCTTATAGCCGGAATGACAAAGTTTGTGTTTGTCAAACAAAAAAAATTTAGTTCATTAATTAGTTTCTTCGCCCATGAAATTTCAAGTTAGCTACCTCTTATCAAAATAATTGTTTACTGTGATTACTTCATACACCACAAATTAGTGTTAAATTTGTGTTTCTTTAAAGGGAATCTCAAAAGTATTTTTTTTTCACGGATTTTACGTACAATGTAAGAAAATTTATATTTCTGTATGTTTAATTCCGGAATACTATGAGAGTTAAGTGCAATATTACACTAATGTTATAACTGATACAAAAATGTGTACAGACCTTGAATTAAAAAGCACAAATAAATAATTATATTTACTAGAAAGTTGATATTAAATTACATTTTTGAATGTACGTGCAATAATACACTGACATAGATAGTAATACTAAAACATAATTTGGTGTTTTATTAGCATGCTGTCCTTGTAAACTTACACTCATTTCATTGTAAAAATGTGTGATACACACTGCAGATTTGATAAGATAAAATATTTGTAAATAGTAATTTGTATAGAGATAACTATCCTATCAAGGAAAAGTTTTAAGCTTGCTTTTAAAGAGCAGGATGTTACTGTTTTACCTTCTCTAAAATATGTGAAAACATTACTATAAAAGATGTTAACTAACCTCTAAATTTATTATATTTTACTATTACAATGTGCCTTTTACATGAACTAATTCGCGTTGGCATATAGATTTACAATTAAAAATGTGCAAAGTCTGTTACCATTTCTGTGAACGCCAGTCTTATAAATTGTAGTTTTACTACAATCATCTCAACATTATTTTTGCATACAATGCATCTATTACATTTAGCATCCAGTGCAAATGTTTATTGTTTCCTCTTCTTTTACTTAGACATGTACTTGAGCAAAAATTCTCGCTGAAGTTAATTGTGACTAGAAAAAAAATTTTTATAGGTCGTTCGGGATAAAGTGAGCACTAAAAATTTAACCTTTGAAAAATATCACTAGCCGTTACTGCATATAATAAAACACGACACATAGTTCCCTTACTGATGTATGGTTGGCAGCAAAATTACGCAAAATAGTTCCCTGTATTTTCCTATTTAAATTCAACAAAACTGAAACAAAATCAGTCGAAATCGACGTAATTGTACTGTATATAATAATTAATATTTTTTTATCAAACTGTATCGATTCATACTGACTGTACATTTTATCTTACACGCGCAAACATCAAGTGATGTGTCCAAAGGGGATCGATATTTACAGGTGTCAGCCATTACACGCGGAAAGATACGAATCATCTGAAAGTAGAACTTTTGCAGGGCTATTCTGAGTGCTCACTTTATTCCGAACCGCCTATATTTACTAATAACAAATATTAGCGTAATTAGCCATTTATATTGGTCACTTAGGCATTTTTAGGTTGTTAATTTATTTGGTGGTGAAATATCTCTACTATGCCAAGATAAATGTTGGTTAATTAAATAATTTTAAACAGATATTAATTTGGTGTTATGATTTTCTGAAGTTACACCTGCCCACTGTTGGGTGAAATTATAGTCCTTTTACAAAAAATTATTTATTTGTTTAATATAAACTTATTTTAAGCTTAAGTTCGTATGTCATAATAAACTTGATCCATGTCCATTCAATAGGTTGTGCTATATAGTAGTTGTACAATTCAGCAAAAGTAACCATAGCGAGAAAAATGAAAATATCTTCCCTTGTGAATTGGTGAAGAGTGCATTAAAATAATGCAGTATGTATAAAAAAATAGCTTATTAGGATTGCCACATATAATCTGTATTGCATGTATCCCAGGTCATGAACTGCAACAGTCACCAATCAATGGTGGTCTCATGGTTATTATCTTTGACTGCTAACATAAAGGTCATGGGTTCCAATCCTCCCAGGATCAGAAATTCCATCATTTGGAACTGCTCGTTAATAATGAAATGCCATGTATTACCAAGCACTTCTAAAAAACAAAAGTGTATTCTTTATCTAAGTTACTGTTCCAGAAGCAACTAAGATCTTACACCTTATTGTTACAGTCACGAAATTAAAATGCTGTATTTTAAAAGTATTTTTTTCCCTTTGAAGTGCGTGTAATTTAACACAACATTGTGTTGAACCACGCCATTAACATTTTTATTATACATGCATTTTGTTGTATTTTTATCGTTGTGTACGGTGAAATGACACCGACGAAAGTGGTGTGAAAAGACACGGACATAAGTTGTGTAAAATTACAGTAATCTCTCTGTTTGACGACTCACAAGGGACTGAAAAAAATCGTCCTTAAACTGAAGGAGTTTTTAAACAAGTTAGCCAGTACTCATCTAAATAATCATTCCTCGCGAATTACTCATGTGCCATGAAATAGTGATCAATGTGTGCTGCTTACAGCTCAAGTTTCACAATTTTTGCTCATAAAACAAAAACTTAATAGCTCGTAATTTGGGGGCTGTCTAGAATGGTTTTCGGAGCTAGCAGAATGGCAAAGAAATGCAGTCTAGGGCTAATTCCTTTCGGAAAGGGTTTTATGGTTTTTATCATAAATTGGGGAGAGGGATTGTCTTATGTTTTGAACGTCGAATTATTTAAAAATTCCTTCCCATCTTTCGTTATGCTATACAAAACAATGACTGCATTCTTATACTGGTTGTTAGGTTTACAATACATTCCTCTGAACAGTCATCATATTTTTTAGTTACATTTTATGTTTGCGGCAAGCCAAATGAAAAATGTAGGACTTTTTTTGTTACCATATTAATTCAGATATTTGTAACGCTACTTTCAATTAGTTGTGTATCCATAAGTTATCTGTCAATATTTATATGACATCTGCTAAATCACACTTGATCATGTCTAACAGTGGCTGTGGGAAATATTTATATATATGTAATACAAATTAAAATGGAATGAAATGCACACCCGAGTATAAAAAAATTCTTAGGATTACCAACATCTGCTCCAGTAGTGGGCAATATACTTGAGTGTGAATTTGCTCCATTTTTATTTGCATTTTCTGTATTTTTTAATCTCCTCATAATTTTGTGGCATCCCAAGCTAAGGCACTTTTTGTCAAACAGTGTTTTGTGCCTATTAGTTAGACTAGTTATTGTATAATAACGTATAAGAAAATACGATATAACTTTAACTGCGCCATCAATAAATAAATTATGTAATTATTACTGTAAATGAAATTAGTAACCATTATTTACTAGGTTGACAGAACAGTGGCTTGATATTAGTGATGGGACAATTCCACTTTTTTCTCGATTCCGATTCTCGATTCAATTCAGAAATTTTAGCTCTGATTCTCTATTCTCAGTTCGATTCAATGCTGCTAGCCTGCTATTTGTATATAATATTGTGAAAGAACTAAGAAATGTGTTTCTTATTTTGGGTGGCAGCTTTATCAAAAAACAGAAACCCTTTTATTTCATGTACAGATGAACAATGGGTTAGTAGTTGGATACAAAAATCATTTGATATCTGTGGAACATAGCAACTACCTATTTAACATAAAATTTTAGTCTCAAAATTCAAAAACAAATTACAAACATTATCATTATTGATAAATGTTTCAAATATAATATACCGTAATATTAAAGTGATATAAAAGTAGACCTATTACATATGTAATTATGAAGATAAATGGAAATTTTTTTAAAGGCACACAAGCATTTCAACCTTTTCTGGATCCAGATGATTGCGTTTTTTGTCACATATTGTTCCAGCTGTACTAAACAGCCTTTCTGAAAATGAAAAGATGGGGGGATAAACATGTGTTTTTTTGCTAAATTGCGTAGTCTTGGAAATTGCTTCTGGTTCCTCCAGTACTCGTGAAGATGAGTTGTGGGGGGTGCTAGAGGTTCTATGAAATACTCTTAAACCTCAGACTCGGCACTACGTTGTAAGCCAACATCACATGAAGGTGTAGAGTCATCAACAAGCTGAGTGTACAGCACCATATACCATGAGATGGAACAGCACACTGAAAAAAATAACATATAACAAATTAGAAATTATTATTGTTTGCTGTGGTCTTTATGTTGATTAAACAAAGGTACCAACATTTACCTTGTTCTCGGGCTTGCCAACTGTACTATTTTCTGAAGTTGGAAGTGCTATTTCTTCTGCTTTTGTAATCAAGAATAGCTTGGCCACTTCAACTTTTTCTTTACAACTAAACACAGAACCCTTCAGACGTGGATCAAGCAAGGTTGCAGTGGTGTACATGTCGTTATCCTCAACTGATCCATAGCGCAGTTTGAGGGAAGCCAGAAGATCACTGTGCATGCCTTGAATATTTGAACGAACAGTCACTGTTTTTTCAAGTTCTTTCTGTGTAGCATGTATGATTGGTACCACTTCAGAAATGGTAACGAATGATGAACTTACTGTGAGTGTTGCCTTTTCAAAAATGTCCAAGGTGTCTATTATAGCAGATAGCATTTCCCATTGTGTAGATCTCAGTTCAGCAGGAAGGTTTAAGTGAGTACTTGCAAACATAACTGCACGCTTCTGTTACACTAATCGTTTTGCCATATGAAAAGCAGAATTTCACCGCGTAGGCTCGTCTTGGAAAAGTCGATGCTGTGGAACTCCAACTGCAATCAGGGCTGCACGGAGAATTTTAGTAGCTTTTGCAGAGTGACAAATGTGACCAACTATCCAACGGCAAGCAGCAATATCATTTAAAATTCTTGTCACATTGAATGCTCCCTCATTTAATACTAGTTGTATAAAGAGTGGGCGAGAAAGGGAATATGTTTGAAACCACCTTGTTCCATTGCAGCAACCATATTTCTACCATTGTCTCTAGCTACAGCAGTAACTTTCCCAGTCAAGCCCCACATTTCAAGAGTTTCTTCAAGGAAGTTGGCAATATTGACACCAGTATAACTAATTCCAGGGAATGGTAAAACGTCCGAAGAAATGTGCTTTAATTCAAAGTTGTTATCAATAAAGTGAACAGTGAGGGATAGGTAGTCATAATTCCCTATTGATGTTCACATGTCTATTGTAATGCTGACACTTGATGCTTCACTCAACAAACTTTTAATTTTCGTACAAACTTCTTCCTACAGCTGTGGAATAATCTTTATTGAAAAATATTTGCAGCTAGGCATTGGGTATCTAGGTTCAAGATGTGTCATTAATGCAGTGAAACCCATGTCTTCAACAAATGAGAAGGGTGGTGGTCTTCGCATATAATCTGTCCAATGTGTGATGTAATTTTTTTAGCCCTTGGATCGTCAAGTGCAAACAGCGCTTTACTCTCGAAGCATGCCTTCAAAGTTGGTTGAACTTGGGTAGGTTTGTTTGCAACTGGCGTCCAATTTTGTGAAGCTGGTGAAGACGAAGTTGAAGGAAGATACAAATTTTCCACGGCAAGTACGTTATCTGAGACAGAGTCCTCACGTTCTTTACGTCGTTTGAACATTTCTACTGCATGAAAACGTTGCAAATGTTTGGACATGTTTGTTGTCGTATGTGACATCCGCCTCTTTAAAAAATTGTTGTGTTAAAGTTACAAATTGTGATGTTTGTATCATTTTCCGCAATTGTAAAATAGTCCCACACGCTACTGCACTTGCGTTTTGTAGCCATCGTTACACACACGCACAGAATATATTAACTTAAATACATTGCATTCATGTTTTAACCTAGTTGACGCCTGACGTCACTTCGACAAAATTCTAGTCAGGTTAGCCAACATCGTCATGTAAAATATCTGCCGCTACTTACACGAGTGCCACTTTGAATAAATGCTTAAGATTCATGACTCTTGAGTCATACAAACTCCAACAAAATCAAATGTATATCATTTCTGCACTAAAATACGGATTAAACTCGTTAACTACGTATATATGATCGCTATTACAGTTAACGTCTTTGTTCTGTTGTGTCTCGACGAATGTGAATCGAATCGATCTTGAAATAACCAACAATCGAAAAAGTTTGATTCCTTGATGCGTCCCATAATCGCTAGAATCGAAGAATCAATAATCTAATCGTCCCATCACTACTTCATATATCTTGCAGAGTTGTGCTTGGAAAGCAAAATCTTCTATCCACTCCCAAAAGTTATACTGTAGAGCATATACAATTCAGTTACTTTGTACACAGCAGAGTATTACTTGGTGCAGAAAGGTAAAAGTTTCAGTTTTATGTGAAATGTAGCAGCATGTCGAAGGGTTAGTGTTTTGTAGGAGGGGATTTTTCCCTGACATGTGCCGTTTTGTGTGTTCCAGTAGATATATTTCTGCGAGGCCCTTCTAGAGGAAGCTGTACAACCGGTTATCCCCTTCCCCCACTAGACTTTTTCTTCTTCCTCTCTTCTCTTCGTTTCGCACATTTCTAGGCTGTCAGGTATTTGCCCCTCTACAATCTGTCCATGAAAAAAACACTCCTTAGTCTGCACGTATCAAATCTAGCGACTGTCTCAGGCCTATTTATACTGGTAGAAAATAAATATTAATATGAGTGGTTATCGGAAGGTGTACGTACGTAGTACACTTGATATTAAAATGTATTTATCTCAAGTCCAATTACTTACTACTGTTCCCTTGATATGTAACTGCGAGAGTTCATTAAAAATAAATAAAATATGAATATTCCTGGTAATTAAAGGCTGTAGAACAACATGTAGCAGTTTAATTGCTTAGGGGCTTATTCATAGTCGTTTTTGACCCGGACTAGTGCGGGATTATCGTCGGACTAATTTTTGTCTTATTCATAGACGCGGACTAACGCTAGTCCGAGGATCATCGTGCGTTAGTCTGGTCTAACTTTTAGTCCGGACCAAGGGTAGGTTTAACGATGGGCTAAGTCGAAAATTAACATGGCGGACCATTACAATATAAGACGACGGCTGTTTTATATACGCAGCTTATGGAATATAACTGATATTTTACACTAAAAACTTATGATACGTCTACACTAATAATTTATTTAGTAATAAGCATTAGTTACTTAATTTAAAACAGTCAAATTCAAACTTTGTGATCAAAAAAACTCATATTGCGTGTTTATTGTACCGTATAAGACATTTACGTACAGCAATAATATTTCATCAAGTCTAATAAGATGGGAATTATTGCTATTAGCAATATGAAACCGTAAATATACGATTTGCGTAAAATACGTTATATATTTACTATCAACATGCATTTGTATATCTTAATTATCCACTTATATTTGTAAGAGTCTCGGTAGCTCAGGGGTAGAGTACTGGAACAGTAATCCGAAAGTTGTGGGTTAAAATCTCGCCTGGTGCAGAACATTTTTTGTTCTTTAAATTTGTTAGTTTTTAATTGTGCATAAAGAAAATAATGCGGTTTTCTTATTTTATAAGTGCATTTATTCTGTACATTCTGTAACGTTAAATTTGTTCTACATCACTACAGTAAATCCTGTAATATTTTTGTATAGAAACCTCTATTTGCACAAAATATTCTTATACATATTTCCGACGTTTTTATGCGGAATTTTACTGTTAAATTTTCTTGTTAGTTCGTTACATAATGGCACAGCACTTATCGTTCTTAATAAAATTTCGACTAGTGAAATATACGTGTTTATGTATAGGTAGTGTAGATTAACCAGATGTATTAGTTTTTAATTCTGCAATGCTTTTACAATATGTGTCACGGATTATTTTCCCCATTCTTTCTCATGTTTCATCAACAGTAGTTCAAATTATTGTTTTAAAAGGCATTTTTTTACCACACATAAATTTATGTTTATGATTTTACTGTCAGTTTGGACTTAATATCAATTAAATAAATATAACTTCGGTATCCTGTGACTATTAATTTAGTAGTAAGTAATTTAAAAAAAAAATTTTTCACAAAAACCTCGATCTCACGACTCTAAGTACGAAAGCGAAAGCGTTAAAACTGCTCTGCAACAGCCACATTAATAGTACTATCTGTAAAAAAAATTTACTTATTTTTTTATTTGCAACATATCTTAATAAAGTGGCTTATTGATACAAAATGTACTAACATCGCACAATAGATTCGCTATCTGACATAACTGAAACAATATTTCGGGGTAAACGTAATCGTAATTCAAATTATTTTTACTAACGAATGCTTGCCTGTGTGTTAAAATGTTATGTGCGCATGTGCGAAGCATGTGGCAACAGTGTACAAGGATGATCCCGCGACTATCTCTAGTCCGGCGTTAGTTGGCATTTATGAATAAGGTAACACTTGGTCCGGACTAAGTCAGGACCAACCCTGGACTAACTGGCACAAGATGATCTCAGGATCATCTCGGAACTATCTCACGACTATGAATAATGCCTTTAATCTTCAACACAGTACCAATTATTTCTCTGTGACCATGCTTCCTTATACGGACCGTCTGCTTTCAAAGGCTTACAATGTTTTTCCACTAGTAACTGTGAGTTATATTGCTGCAGATGGATTAGAGGGCCGGTCGAAACTATCCACCAAGAATCGTCTAACCCAAACAAAGCCCTCAGCACCCACTAGTAGTGTTAAACAGAAAAAATGAAATAGATAAATAAATATCTAATAATTTAACATGTAGCTCAGAAAACGTCACTACCATTCACAAGAAACAATAACAAAAAAGGGGGGATAGTGACTAAATTCTCATAGCTTTTACTAACAAACAAATAATTCATCCAAGAACATTTCAGTAGAGCCTCACAAAATGGCCCACGAGAGTAAACCATAAGGGTTTCCCGGGAACGCTGAAGGTGTTTTAAATGTATTGCAAAATAAAGACGACAGGTCGTGATGGCAATAATGAGTCAAACCAGCACCCACTAGCCAAAAACAAAACCAAAAAAAAAAAAAAAGACATGCTAACTCCAGAGTAGCCTTTAACACTAGACTTACTCAACAACTTATATTTAACCATAAATACCTCATTTAAAGAGTTCAGGTGGGTAGGCTTCACCTACCAAAATCAATAGATAGTAAAATAATAGAAAATAAATAAATGTCTGGCTAACATAGGTGTTTTTCAAAACAGCACTTTTATTAAACACAAGTTTCAAACATTAGTCTGCCTACAAACATCAAAACTCCATCCCATATCAATCTCGGGAGAGTAAATAAAATAAATACACAATTAAAACACCTCATTCCTCAGACATAATCTAACAATGAAATCAGGTTAAACTTATTGCCAATTCAGTACCAGTAGGAATTATTACATCTCAATTCTTGCATTCTCAAAAAGGCCTCGCAGGATTTCAACTGTCCTAAGAGTAGCCTCATGCTCTACTGAATAAAACTACCAAAAACATAACTAAAAGGCCGGGCCTTTATCCTCAGAAATGCTCCTTGAATAGAAAAATAATAAAACCATCTGACTGACTTGGATTTTCATTCAAACCTTAACCTAAAACTTCCTTAAATGAGCACGCTATTCATTAACGGCAAACATTAGCCCGTACAAAGTTAAAAAAAAATGAACTAGGCAACAAGCTTTAAATTGAAGAAAAAAAATACTGTACTGCCATCAATCAACAACATTCGTAAAAAAAAGTTATAAAATAAGTTAAAATCGTGAAAAAGAAAAGCCAGAATCAAATTAAAGTATCCCCTGAACTCCACATTATGCCGATCCATTAACTACATTCTAGAGTTATTAGCGGAATGGGCTCACCTCTTCCCAAGGCACGAGCGAGCCCCTCTGTCCTACCACACCACCGACTGGATCTCAACTCTCCTAAAAACCCATCGCAACTTCCCCACTACTACTTCCTTACTTATTACTTAAATTACAAAAAAAAGAAAGTAAGGAAAATTAAACAGCACTTATCTATCCCATGTTGCTTGATGTCATCAGCTGTCCCTCTCAGCTACGTATGTCCCAATCCTGTCCTTCTCAACCGCCAGCCATGACCGCCGTTTCGTACACAACTCCCCTCTCCACAGTTCTCTGTCTGCGTGTGGCGTTCCACCGATCACATGATTCTCGCATGACCTCTTCCTCTCTCTCTCCTCTCACCCTGCCTAGCCCGTCGCTAAGCGCACTTCCCCTCTCCCTCTATTCTCACTCTTCATCTCTTATCTTTACTTCCATCTCTCCTCCCATCTACTATTACTTTGCGTGTGCCTGCCACATGCTGCCTAGTCTTGCTCCTACATCAGCACGAAAAAAAAATCACGGCACACACTTCTCAAAACATACCTCGACAATGTTAATGTCACCAACAGAGGAAAAAAGCCCTCGCTGAACCAACATCGACATTGCTGTGACCGTTCACCGGTCAGTGCTGAGACAGGCCTGTCTCGCCAAACAAACCACTAAAAAAACAATTATCTCGCTGTGTCACGTCCAGCAAAGCTACCGCACGACTGCAAGCTAAGTTCCGTCCTCTCACGACTGTTCAAACGAAAGTTCCAACCTAAGGTCCTATCATGACAAAAAAAAAAGCAAGAAATAAAATTTGAAAAATTAAAAAATTCAATAAATTAACTAGAACTCAAAAATTTAAGCGTAACAATATTACCAGTATAAAAATGATATTATGTTTTTTTATGCGAGTCTAATTCTGAAGAATGTAACATCTCAATATCTCAATAGGTTAAACGGTTGTTATTATTACATAATCTAAAACAAGTTTTTCTCATTTTCACTTTTGGGTCGAACATTGAAAAATATTCCCATCACAAAACATTTGGGATAAGTTTGCAATTGAGTTGAAAATCACTACGATAACCTAATAATTCAAAGCTTAATCGATGATATATTTAAAAACAATGATATATTTAAAAACATACTTAATCCCTTCACAACCGTGGTAGTTCAACAAATGAAAAGTCCTGAAATCAATTTATGACCACCTATGTATTCATAATGAACTTGATCCATGCCCATTCAATAGGTCGTGCTGTATAGTAGTTGTACAATTCAGCAAAAGTACCAGTAGCGAGAAAAAGGAAAATGTCTTTTCATGTGAATTGGTGAAGAGTACATTAAAATAACGCATTATGTATCATAACATAGCCTATTAAGATAACCGCATATAATCTGTCTTGCATGTATCCCAGGTCACGAACTACAACAGTTACCAACCAATGGTGGTCTCATGGTTATTATCTTTGACTGCTGACACAAAGGCCTTAGGTTCCTACCGTCCCAGGATCAGAAATCCTCACTAGGAACTGTTCATTAATAACGCAATGCAGGTGCATTCCTAGGCACTTCTGAGAAACAAAAGTGTATTCTATATCTAAGTTACTGTTCCAGAAGCAACTAAGATCTTACACCTTATTCTTACAGTCACGAAATGAAAGTGCTGTATTTTAAAAATATTTTTTTCCTTTTGAAGTATGTGTAATTTATCACAACATTGTGTTGAATCACACCAGAGTGGTGTGAAAAGACACGGTCATAAGTTGTGTAAAATTACAGTGTTCTCTTTGTTTAACAACTCACAAGAGACTGAAAAAATGATCCTTAAACTGAAAGAGTTTTTAAACAATTTAGCCAGTACTCATCAAAATAATTGTTTCTCGCAAATTACTCTTGTGCCATGAATTAGTGATCAATTTCTGCTGCTTATGGCTTGGTTTCGTCACCATAATGAATTTTATTGTTTTCAGTATTTTTCTAATTCTGAGAAGAAAAATATAAATTCGGCGACTATGACACAAATTATGTTTACCTTGAGCTACAATACAAGCATAGCAACAGAGCTAGTAATGTATAGTTAGGTCGCTATTTGTCGGGCAAATTATGAATGTAAAAAAATTTACCTCACAGATTGTGGCGTAATTGTATGTCAACAGATATATCTCAAGGTCTGTACTGTAGCGAAATGTTAATAGAATTTGAGGTATAATGGCATATTTAACCTTTTTTATTCTTAAAATACCAAAGAAGCAAAAAATAACTAAATTCAATATGGTGACTGAAACATAGCCTTATAGCACGAATATCAAAATCTGTGCTTTATAAACAAAGAACTTATTGCTCTACTTGTATTTTTAGGCCGTTTGCTACCACAGCTCATCGAAGTAATGGTTCCTCGTGGATCACTCCTACACCACATATTAGTTATCAATTTATGCTGCTTACAGGAGAAGTTTCACAATTTGTGTGTATAAAACAAGAACTTTGTAGATCATAAATTGGGAGCCAACTAGAATGGTTTTCGTATTTAGCGGAATGGCAAAGAAATGCAATCTAGGGCTAATTCCTTTCGGAAAGGTTTTTACGGTTTCTATAATAAATTGGGGGGAGGGATTGTCTTAGGTTATGAACCTCGAATTATTTAAAAAAATCCTTACTGTCTTTGGTTCTGCGATTCATGAATCAATGACTGCCTTCTTGTACTGGTTGTGAGGTTTACAATACATTCCTCTGAACAGTCACGTCATCTTTCAGTTTCATTTTATGTTCGTGGCAAGCCAAACGAAAACAGAGGACTTTTTTTTATTACCATAATAATTCAAATATTTGTAACGCTACTTTCAATTAGTTGTGTATCCATAAATTAAGTGTCAATATTTATTTGACATACATCTAGTTCACATTTGATCAGATCTAACAGTGGCTATCGGAAATGGATATACAGTGAACCCTCGATTTCTCGGACTAAAAGGGAGGAGAACCTGTCTGAGTTACAATTTGTCCATGTTATCGAGGGGCGTCCGGGGAGGAGGGGTAATCAGTCATTAATCGCAAAAAACATGAGGAAATTGGTACACTATCATTTCTACACTCAAAAGAGGCGGCAATATATACTGATTTGTACATATCAGTTTATAGGTGGGGGTATTGGGGAAATTATCACTGTATTGTGGAGAACTATAAAAGAATGTCAAATAACCGGGGCCGGCAGATTCTTTTTTATTTATTTTTTATGCTACTTCTGGCTGATCTTTTTTTTTTATATGGGCTAAAAGCTGGCACCAAAGCACCCTTTGACCACATAAAAGGTCTCACTCCCTTCATTGCACTCTCTTCTCTCGTCTGGCTGGCGACAGTCTATGTACGTGCGTGTGTGTGTGTGAGAGAGAGAGAGAATTGTTGGTGATAAGCTAGGGAGGTAGAGCGCGAGCAGAAATATTCAAGGTCAACCGGTACAGTCTCAACAGTAATACAAACACTGCACGTGACAACACGCAACTCACGAGATGTTTATGTGAAAAATTGCTTAACATCCGCATGTCACAGTGTCTGCAGCCAGCTCCTAGCCTAATAATTACGCTCAAGTCCTACAGAGTTCTGAAGACAAAAAAATAATTTTCCTCTTATACGAGAGCAGATACAGTACTGTAATTAACAATCCTTTTGGATCACTGTACAGAAATATGTGAACTCATTTTAACACTACAGGTTTTTAAAATTCCATTTTATACATATAAACTGAATAATAAAACAGGTAATTTACAGCTTTATTCTTACACAAGTCGTTATACTAAAAAGCAACAAAATTCTAATCATGTTCAACTAAGTTAAATGGGAGTAAAAAAAACCAAAGTAAAGCACAAAAAAATTTAAAACGATGCATTTAAGACCATGAATTGTTATGTATCGGACAGGTGTCTAAATTACTGTATGTAACAGAAATGAGATTAGTCAGTTTGTAGCTGTGGCTTGTTAGCTTTGTTAGCAACAAGGCCAGGAGCAACGTAAATCTCGGTCTACCTTTCCTCCTCCTTTTTTTTTTGTTTAGTTGAAGTTTACTGCCGTGGTTGAAGTGATAATGTGCGCTTGTAGGCCTCTCTCCATAGTATCTTACCTTGTCTGTGTCGTCATAGATCAGTGACGTCCTTACACACACTTTACACTTAAAATAAATTTCACAGATACCATCAACGTTAATGGGAACTCAATAAAAGCCCTTTCATGTTAGTAATAATTAAACTTGTTCAAAAGCGAGGCCCTCTAGAATGTGCGGCCCAGTACCAAAGCCTCTTTCTGCCCCCTGTTTTTTTAATAATTTATTAAGCCCTGGTTTTTTCCGTTATTGCACCGGCCTCGAGCATAGTGTGTTAAAGGCCAGTTTACAGTGTGAGAGCCAATGGGTTTGAATCCTTGCTCAGGCATGGATGTTGTGTTGTTCTTTCACCTCACTTCACCCTCATCACCTTGTAAGACTTGGTTAAAGGGCCATAAAACCCTCTCACCACCTTGCCTACATTGCAATGCAAACCAATGGCTATTTATTTTTTTTTTTAATGTCCGGAACAAATTTTTGTGAAATCTTAAATTTATGGCACATACCAGAACAAAATAAATTTCCCTTTAGGTGCCATTGTGAAATGTAGTTACCATCCAATTTACCAGCATCATACTGAAATGTTTATTTATGATGCACGTACACATATGGCTCGCTCGGTGAAGAGGGAGGAAAGATGAAGAAGGTAGGTCGGCCTGCTGAGTTGCATCTCTACTTGCGTGCCTCACTAGCAAATTTAACCACACTGAAGTTGACAGATATTTTACGGTGGGTTTATTAAAAGCTAAGTAGCGACGCGCAACTGCGTTTAAAGCTTAATACTGTTTTTAAATATAAAATGATGGATTTAAATGAGGCAGACACAATTTTCTTACGATTTTTTACCAAAAAAATAATTTCATTAAAATTTATTTTGTTTTTTGAAACTCTTGTCAGAGTTATCCGAAGTCTGGGCATCAAGGTCCGAGTTATCAAGGGTTCACTGTATATGTAATGCAAATTAAAATGGAATGAAATGTACACCCGAGTATTAAAAAATTTTTAAGATTGCCAACATCTGGTCCAGTTATGGTCCATATACTTGAGTTTGAATTTTACTCCATTTTTGTTTGCATTTTCTTTATTTTTTAATATTCTCATAATTTTGTGGTATCGTAAGCTAGGGCACTTTTTGTAAACAGTGTTTCTATGCCTATTAGTTATTATTGGTAAATAACGTATTAGAAATATGATATAGCTTTAACTGCACCATTAATAAATATGTTATATAATTATTACTTTAAATGAAGTTAGTAACCTTTATTTACTAGGTAGAAAGAAAACTGGCTTAATATATATTGTGGAGTTGTGCTTGGAAAGCAAAATCTTCTATCCACTCCCAACAGTTATACTGTAGAGCATATACAATTAAATTTCTTTGTACACAGCGGAGTATTACTCGGTGCAAAAAGGTAAAAGTCTCAGTTTTATGTGAAATGTAGCAGCATGTCGAAGGGTTAGTGTTTTGGGGGAGGGGATTTTTCCTTGACACGCGCCGTTTTGTGTGTTCCAGTAGATGTATTTCTGTGAGGCCTGTCTACAAGAGTCTGTACAACCGGTTATCGCCCTCCCCCATTAGACTTTTACGTCTTCCACCTCTCCTCTTAGTTTCGCTCCTTTCTAGGCTGTCAGGTATCTGCCCCTTTCCTAACTGTTCATGAGAAAAACAGTCCTAAGTCTGCACGTTTCAAATCTAGTGACTGTCTCAGGCCTATGTATACTCGTAGAAAATAAATATGAGTAAGATTTGTTATCGGAAGATTGATTTAGCCCCGAGTCCAATTTCTGATTACTTTTGCCTTGTTATGTAACTGTGAGAGTTCATTAAAAATAAATAAAATATTAATTTCCCTTGCAATTAAAGGCTGTAGAACAATATGTAGCAGTTAAATTGCTTAATGTTCCACACAGTACCAATTACTTCTCTTTGACCATGCTTCCTTTTACAGACCGTCTGCTTTCAAAGGCTTATAAAGTTTTTCCATTGGTAACAGAGTTATATTATCAGTATAAAATATTACTTTTTTATGCGAGTATAATTCTGAAGAAAGTAACAACTCAATATCTCAATAAGTTAGACAGTTGTTATTATTACATAATCTAAAACAAATTTTTCTCATTTTTACTTTTGGGTCGAACTTCGAAAAATATTGCCATCACAAAACATTTGTATAAGTATGCAATTGAGGGGAAAATCACTACAATAACCTAATAATTCGAAGTTTATTCAGTTATATATTTAAAAATATGCTTAATCCCTTCACAACCCTGGTAGTTCGACTAAAGAAAAGTCCTGAAACCAATTTATGGTCACCTATGTATCCATAATGAAGCGAGAACTAGCTCTTAACATACTCTATAGCAATCAAGGAATTATCAATACTCATTTTGTTTCTTGTCTTCCTCTTAGGGGCAGAATTTCAAAGAAGAAAATTAATCATGTTTAAGGCTATTTAATAGGTGTACATTAAAGTGGAAACTGTTGCCATAGCCCGTTTGGTTACAGATATATTCGAAGATTCATTAAAGTAACAGTTCATCCAGTTTCATTACAATTCATGGTGAACTTTGAAAAAGTTAAGAAATTACTATTCAAGTATTTGTCACCATGATCGTTAAGAAAAAATTCACGTCACTATCTTTAAATTCAAAGGTTTCGGCATGTGTGTGTGTTCATGGTGGTTTGGTGTTGTGTGGTGGTGGTGGGGGTGGTGGTGG
>PNEQ01013604.1:0-47548 GCA_003012365.1 Medauroidea extradentata | reverse complement strand
ATATATATATATATATATATATATATATATATATATATATATATATATATATACATACAAATGAGCTGTGTTGAAACTTACGTGGACGTTCAATTGTAATGTAGGGTTCTAGTTTCTTATAGTCTATGTCATGTAAGTGTTCTGTATTTTGACAGTTCACTACTGAGAAGAGTGTCTGTACACAGGTATGCGGAGACCGTGAAGCTCCTAACAATGGAACTGCCAGGCACATTTCTCTAAAGAGAAGTGACAAAATACGGTAAAATTACATAAGACAGGCTGTAAACAACATATTTCATGGCATAATTAACGCAGATGTTGTGGAATTCATTTCATACCCGAAATAAATAAGTTCATACTAGTACTCCGATTCAAGAGTGTCACTGCAATATATTCTTGAAAAACAATTGTCCATGACCTTGAGGACCACGCTCAGTTTAAAAAAAAAAGCAAAATAACTCAATTTGGGAAACAAAAATTTTAATTATGTTAGTACGTACTGTGACAAAAGAGAATAACGCTTATGAACATTAACAAAGCTTGTTTGGTATGTATTTAATTACATAATATTTCTCACCTATACAGTAAGTTTTAATTATGGAAAATTAATAATTTTCCGAACATTATAGTTAAAAACATGAAAAATTCGCGTTAATATTTGGGAACAAACTAGATTGCATTGACCTGTACATCCTTGAACATGATCTGTGAGTCACTGGTAGAGACACGGACATTTTGAGAATTCATGTATCTGGAACTGTACGTGTGAGTCACTTTCACAACTGCCTCGATATCGTCTTTGAGGACTGACCCAATAGCACACCCGCATGGAGATACTAACTGACCACTCAGTGCAGCGCCAGCCAATGAACAGGTAGTTGAGGACAGTGTAGATATAGGAGTGTGGAGTCCAGCTGACAGCTCGTTGAACCAGCGACATTCCCAGGTCTCTAGCCCTATGTGTAGAGACACTGGTAAAGTTGATTGTTTGCTAGGCTCCAACACGCTATATATATATATATATATATATATATATATATATATATATAACACTGCACATATATTGGCTATAGTTTATATGAAGCACTGTGTCCCTCTTCAACAGACACAATTATAACTGTACAGTTTTAACACAGAACGTGTGTGATTTGCCCAGAAAACTGTTCACACGTGTCACGATGGAGATACTACAGTTTATTGCATACTATGTGAAATATTTTCGCGTTTTTTTCAGTATCTCTACTTGTGATGTCATTTACGTATTTGGCTTTTTTTTTACAAGCGATTGGTCGTTCTACCGCGTAAATTTTAATTGTTGGCCAACAGCGTTCCCCGCTGCAAGCTACGGCATTGCATAGTAATGGTTAGAGACCTGAAGTTTCCGCCTGACATGTATATCTGTAGTTGTACATGATGGTTGTTGTCTGCGTGTATTTGACTGAGCCAATCAGAACAAGGTTAACTGCGACACCACACGTCTGTGATGTGCAGGTAGAACGGAAGACGTAGGAAGTTAAGGTGTTCAAGAGGCGAAAATTGCAATTTTTATATTTGCATGAAATATTCTTACTTTTATGTACGTTACATGGGAGTATATTTCCGATTACGAAAAAAAAATTAGCTCAATCAGTTTTCCTATAATGGCGTTTCAGAGTCAAAATTCGCATATTTTTACTTCGCACAAGACTGAAAACCAGTAAACATAATGAAATCGAAAAAAAATCTCATCAAAACTATTTATCACGGTCTACGGCTTGAAACATATAAAAATCCAGTACAAAAATGTTTGTATTTAAAAAAAATATTATTGCTAATGCTTTATTATTCTTAGCAATTTTGTTAATACAGAAATATTTTAAAATTGGTTTCTACGTGATTCAAACCGTAGACTGTGACATGTAGTTTTGGTGGGATTTTTCTCCATTGCATTGTGTTTATTGGTTTTGAAGTTTTGAATGAAGTAAAAATATGCAAATTTTGACTTTAAAATGTAATTGTGGGAAAACTGACTGAGCTAAATTTTTTATAAGAGGAAAATGTACTTTTAAGTAATGTCTACAAAACTGACAATTTTATACAAGTATAAAATTATGATTTTTCCCCGCTTGAACGTCCATTGACTGACCATGTATCATCAGAGCTGAAGGTGTGCACGTAAGGCATTGAAACAAAGTAGTGCGAACATGTTTTGTGTCGCTACTGATGGTAGAAGTCGAGGCCAGTATACTCTCCAAGCCTATGTAGGGTTCTGCGCCTTGATTGGTTGGATGATGGTTGTGTAACATAGTCTATGCTATATAGTCTCAGGCGTCCAGTCATCAAGACAAGTCTTCAAGATAGTAAGAGAAGAGGTTGATGCTCCTGTCAAGAATAATATGTTACATTTATGTGTAGTGCAATCAATTGCCGCTCATACAGTGTCCCGTGACCCAACAATTTCATTTTTTGAAAGTATGGTGCACAACTAAACGAATGCTTCCCAGTTTTTGTTTTACGGATCTGACATAGCATCCTGAAAAACTATGTTTTTAGCCATTTTAAGAGACATCAAAACATGTTTATAGTAGGTAGGGAGAATGGTGTATTCAATTGTTTGTTTCGGAAACGCCTTAAATGGCACCATTGTGCACAACAAAAACTGAATGTTTCCGTGGGAAGGCCTCTGTACCGCCTTTCTTTGACTCAGGGTGTTGACATAGCTACATCTAAGGAATGGCGCCCCACTCTTCTCCCTCCCTCCTATGAAAACCTACAGCGGGATCCGCTCCTGCTAATACGAGTGTGTTGTATTTTCCAACACACACAGGTATAGTTTCAAGTGTGTTTTATTTTAACAGATACATGTACTGGTAACAAGTTTAGCAGATTCTCGTTAAACGTGTCACGGAAAACACACTGCATCACCGTTCATGCCTTTACGGACAATGTGGCAAATACATGTCTAAAATATAAATTAACTGTCCATTAAGTAATACAGTAGGCTACAGTTAATCGTAACATTGAACTCCGAATGCCGTTGAACAATCTAGGGGTTGTATGTGTGTGCGTGTGTATGTGTCCTAAACGATACCAAGGGTGCTGTCTACTCCAGAGACATGGTGCGCGCAAGGGTAGGGTTATACATGGTAAATTATATTCAATGTGACTTAGTAAACCTACATACATGTTACAACAGAACATTTTGTTCATCTCTCCTTTAAGATTTTTTCCCCTTCAAATGACCTGAAAACTGTTAACAAATACGTGTTTTCATTGCCAAAACCACTAGAAAACACATACACATAATTTTTTTTCTGCATATTTATCCCTGTAGCAATATCTCCTCTTCTCAGTGCAGAAAATGGTTTTTGTTGGAAAACGATAGCATCGACAAGCTGAGCATCGACGAATATAACAGTTAAACATATCTATCCTTGCTCACGCTCCGGCTCTTACGTAGAAATAGTTAAGGGGATCCTTCCCTGTCCTTGAAATGTGTTGCAGCGATTTGCAATCATTGTTTTTGACGACACTACATACCTCAGAGCTGTGTCGCCAGCAAGGATAGCATTTACATGTTAAATTATATTAGATGGGGCTTAGTCACCTGTTGTGATTTGGCTTCCGGACAAGAACTATTTTCTGCATCGGGAAAAGTAAAATATTGCTAAATGAATAAAATTGCAGGTAAAATTGTGGATAGCTGTTTTCGAGTGTTTACAGTGCGTAAAAATGCTTGTTTGCTCCCAGTTTTCAGGGTATTGAAAATACTGCCGAAAAATCCTTTCACAATGTGCGTGGCACCGAGATGAATAAAAATGCCTGCTGTTGCGGGTGTATAGTCTGAACCGGTATTGAGCGACATCGAATATAACTGAATATGTAAAACCCTATGCTTGTTTCTGCCGTGTGTCTGAGGTAGCCAACGACATTATGTACGCTCTAAACTTGAATAAATGCGAAATGAACCACTTCAGTGTAATTCAAGTCGTTTCCGTCAAGAGATGAACGACTGAAGTTAGTGGAACAACGAGGTTTTAAGAACCGACGAAGGCGAAGTGAGGTGAAGGACAACACAACATCCATGCCTAAGCCGAGGTTCCAACTCAGACCTCTCGCACCGTAGGCCGGCTTCAAACATAGCTGTGCACGTGGTAAACACTTTACCTGTTAATCTATTGTATTTCTAAAAATACTGTTCAATAGTGGGCACTTTACAGTCAACAGTATATACCAAGATCATCATTAAAGGTTACTTCCCTTGTGTAAGACTATCGTAAGCCCAGTTCACACAGGCAATAACATTCCTAATAACAACGTGACATGTAAAAATTCTGTAAAATGTTTATAGCATCATGTTTTCAACATTGTTGCCAACATTCTGTTATTAACTTTGTTAATATTTACAAAATAATGTTATTAACATTTCTTATCAACAGTTTGCCGAAAACATTTGCTGTCAACAAAATTTTGAATTTTAGAAACACATTCATAACTTTGTCGCCAGAACTGTTTATAACATTACTATCCCGATCCGTTCTAAGGCGGTCTATATCAAATGTCGTTGATAAATGTTACTAGCAATATTATTAGCAACGTTGTTTGTATTTTTGTCGTCAATATTGTTATCAAAATATATTCAGCAATCTTATTATGTTACTTTGTTAACAAGTAACGTTGGTGTTTTCATCCATGTTGATAGCACATTTTGGTAACCAACATTTAGTAATAAACAATGTTGCTGGGTTTTTGTGTAACCTGACATTTAAGGGTGTCGAGCAAAAATAAATGTATGTTAGTACTAAACACTATTCACCTTTCAAACACTAAATATATGTAATTTTCCGCATATGATAAACTTTTGTATTTAAAAATGTGTGTGGTAGAGCACGTCAACACCAGTTGCAATGTTGTTGTTCAGTGCTCGAGTAACTAGCATGCCATGAAAGTTAGCACTCAGATACTTTAGGATACCTTAGCAGTCACACATTTAATACTTTTTAACTGTCAAAAATTAAGTTTTAGCCTACCCTATGTCGACATTTAGCCTATGTCGACAGCCTAAAAAAAATAAACAATTTTTTTTTGTTTAGTTGCAAATATTTCCGGAAGTACCTCTGTACTTTAACATTCACTGTGAATTATTATATTTCAGTAGTAAAGATAAGTAAACTTGGTATGTAGTCACAAGTTGTACGCAGGAGCAGAGAGCAATGAATTGCTACTTTGACATGCTCGTATGTGAAAAATGACATTTTTATGTCGTGTCCAGGTTCATCTGTATTCTGAACGAATTTAGTATTGCTTTCCAGTTAACTTAATTTTTTTACTTTCAACTACTAATTTACTTGTTAAAAACGGCCTCTTTTGGTTTCTCATATTGCGGAAGCTGTCGCAATGCGAAATCAGGGTAAAAAGGCACTTCATAAACGCAGAATACGCGTAAATTGCATTATTAAAATCCTGTAAATAACAAGAGTTGCTTACAATACACATTGGTGCCAATCAATACTATAATCATGCATAGTCAGAATTTTTATCTTTAAAACCACAATTCAGTTTGAAATATTGTCTTCTAAAAAACAAAATAAAACAAAAGAGCTGTAAAAAATACTACAATTCTTCGATCGTAATTTTGTAAACTAACATGATATTCAAACTTACTCATAGGGGATGAATCACTGTTTTAGCATTTGTTGGTACTATTTGTATTTTTCAGCTTGTAAAACTGATAACCTAAACCTAACGAGAAATAACAGTAAATCCCGTTTTTTATTAACGCATGTCAAAGGCAAACTAACCTAGGCAGCGTGCTTTTGCAATTTAAGTCAGTCCTATGACTGTGGACATCAAACGTACTACTAAACACAGAACACAATTGACAATAATAAAAATGATGCAAATGTACATTTACCAACCAAGCCAAGAAGTTCACAATATCGCTCGAAGTAGGCAGTAGTGTTTCCACTAAAATTATGAATCTGTTCGTGTATAAACATGAACTGTAATACGTATACTGTGTTGCATACAAGTTTGGTAAAATTTGACAGCGACTTATTGGAAATATTTTTTCATATTTTGTGATTTGTGGTTCAATGCAAGACAAACTTTGCAGTAGAAATGGTGACATGGACATTTTCGACTCATTTCCGAACTAAAAGTATCTTGCACTGTGTCACAAATCACAAAATATAAAAAATAATTGCCTGTAAGTATTTGTCAAATCTTACCAAACTTATATGAAACAGAGTAGCCTATATTTTACTATTAACAGACGACTCAATTATCTACATTTGTTAAGTAAGTAATATTCGCACGTAAGACTCATACACCAGAGTAAATGACGGTAATAAAAGACACATGCACCGCCGACTGTATCAGATAACGAATATTTTAATGCATGTATTATTGTGTTCGGCGAAGAAAGTTGCCTGTGTGACATCAGTCGCGAGCTTTTACATTCATATTTCTTAGCATTTTGAATTCTGACAGAAAAATTTCTAGCAGAAAATAGAAGGTCGGCAGTTTGAATCTTAGTGAGAATAATGTTTCAAGAATATTTCTAGATAGACTTATCACTGGTATGTGTCAAAGAATACTTGTCATGCAACCAGAGAATGGAAGAAAGATGAAGCGAGACGTGTAAATATACATATGCATGTATAGTGTATGTATACGTATATATATATATGTGTGTGTATATATATATATATATATATATATATATATATATAGACACACACACACATTGTCAAATGCTTTTGAGATCAGTTCGTAAAAAACCTGCAGATTTGGTAAGAAATTGGCCACACGAACAACAACAGTTTTCGATAGAGCTTCACTATAGTTGAGAATTTTTTAAAATAATTTTTCCTGATAAGGTAGTAATGTAGATAGCTAAGTAGCTAAGTATTAGTTGGAATGCACTTCAAAGTGTCAGGTATAGTATTTAATGAATGAATGTATTAAAAGACTAGCTTACTTACACTGCAATCGCTGTAAACACTTATCTAGATCAATTTGGGTCAATGTTCACTAGGCAGTATAACAATGCAATGTGTTGGTATAAAGTCGTCTTTATGCTATTTAAATAACATTATCGTGCGTTTTTTATTTTTAAAAATGCACCAAGCTTGAAGTAAGAAATTACTGTGTGCTAGTGTTTCTCATTTTAATATCAGAACATCGTTACACACCAGCAAATGTCATGGGGAAAATGTAAGATATTTTAAGGTAGCTGAGAACCTACTTCCTGAACCTAACATTATTATTATGATGGGGAAATGTGAGTAGTAAGTAGTTTTGCATAAAGTCGTGTTTTCCTGTAGCATGCCCCAGTTTTGTAGGAGGATTTGCTGTAGGTGCTTGTGTTTCTTTCTGTCCTTGCAGTCACCAGCATGTTACACATTGTTGCGTAGCTGTGAGAGCTTACACAAAATAATTAATATATTTCCGGTGTACTTATTGCTACATTGCTACTGCAACGTGTACTAAAACTCGTAACAAGTAGCCTACATATTCACTTTTCTCGGAAGCTGCTATTGTGTACCTGGCAAGTTATTCGCAGACCCCACACATTACAAAAATTAAATGTAAAAATAAATGTTATATGTCACTGCTACATGCCGGTATAATTTAACTAATCACAAAGATTGCTTGGCACTAAGATGACACATTATTCTGGCGTAAGTATAAGTTAAGAAAGTAAAGGAAAACTTAATGAGGCGGAGTTGTCGTCGATATTGAAGTGATGTGCCGAGGCTAGAACAGTCGTGTGGATGTGTGTGGGTTTAGTGCGCCGAGTGAGGTTATGTTAGCCTAGGTCAGTGTTGCTTCTCCGTACTCTACGCTGGCTGCCCGCTCTCAATAAACTGCAACGTCTGCATTTAACTGGATACTACATACACAATGTTGTTATCTGCAGCTCTGGGTGACAGCTGTACGTATTGATAAAGGCACAGTAGTTACGATTTCGTTGTATACCTGACGTATTAACATATAACTCCGTATATTCAACTTCAAACTGAAATACTCATATAATGCGTCTTGTTAACCTCTTTTCGTTTATTTTTCAAAAGGAACTAAGTTCGCGTCTTATTTCGTGTTTGTTGAGTTATTCTCGCTACAGTTAGGTTAAATACCCGTTGAACAGTTAAGTCGTAGACAAAATAGTTTTCACATCCTTTGTCGATTTTTTTTCAGATACATAGTGATAGTTATTTTGCGTTTCTTAAAATCAGCTTTCATAACTACCCAGTATGTATGTAAATAAAAGAGAATCAAATAGTGTCGTGCAGTGACGACAGTTACAATGTGTAAAATATTCGCTTGCCACTCTATGAAATAACATATATCGTCTCGTATTTTAAAATATTTCTGTTATTAATTGTAATTTGTTTAGAACTGGGGACATTCGTAAAAGTATATCTTCAACACAGTACTTACGTCATTCGAACAAGTTTATCTTGAGTAAATATTTCACCGCCATCTTATTCGTAGGCTCGTAGCAGTCACTTCGATATATTACAGTTTTTTTTCCCTTGTGCTTCTTGCATTTTCATGTGACCTGTCACTGAATTATGTAATCAAATTTTGCAATAAATAAATATATATAGCCTACATATATATGTATATATAATATATATTTAAATATTGATGTGTGTTTCTTAATATGAGAACGCTGTTACACGGGGCAATTTTATGGATGATTAGATATAAGTTGTGTTATAATAAACACGTAGACTGTACGTGAAGTGTTATTGTAAACATCTGGTTTCTTTGAATAGGCAGGGACAATGACCTGGGAAGTACGTTACACTCATCACGTTAAAAGGCCGACATATTTTCAAACACTGCTACAGAAAGAATATAAATCACGACGAATAGTTTGTAAAATGCAGTTTTTGAACGCAGGAGTGTCACCTCGTCGCAACGAGGAATGTGAGTTCCTGACCTATCACACCACACCAAGTGTTAGTCTAGTATCTGGGCGACACAGAACTAGGTTAGGCGACGTGACATTAGTATCTAACTCGCTCGCAGCACACACAGCTTGCACACTGTAGCCTAGAATATTAGCGTGCAAATGGCGCCTATGCGGAAGTATTTGTGTTGCTACCCCTACACACAAACTTGCCTGGCTTTGGCTGAGGGCGACGCAGAGAAGCGCTGACAAGTAGTTGACATCTGCGATGTGACAAGTGAAGTAATGTTCTCGTACCTGGGCACACAACCCGCTCCCCCAGGGGCACAACGACCGACGACTTGCGCCTAGCACTGGGTTGTGATGGCTGCACTCGACCGACCTTGAGACGCACCACACCGGGTAGGGGGGAGCGGCGCGAATAGCTCGTACTGATCATACCGCTAGCTTTGGCTCAGAGTGCAGTTGCACCAACCTTCCGGCACGTCATCCCTGACGTGACGTCACACTCATTATTCCTTTTGTTCACTTCATCTTGTTGTGAATTAACGTTTGCCGTAAGTTGCGAAAAAAATAATTGTCTGCGTCTAAAACGTTCCATTATTTTTCACAGCACTTATTTATATTTCTGTCACAAAGGAAGTACTCAACATATATTCGTGACTATTTTGTTCACGATGAAGGGAATTTTCGTCATTCGTAGCACTATTGGTACACTTCACGCAACAGCAATTCTCGGAATTTTTCTCGGAATTCCATATTGCACGTAATATTATGTTAAATAAATGTGTTTTATTTAAACATATGTTGATTAGCTAGAAGCACAATCTATTTTTTTTATCCATGTGCATGAATTTGTTAAACTAAATTACTAAGTACGTGACAATTTTTACTTTTAATGGCAGTTATTTGTTTTAAATTGATCGGTAGCAATTTTATTGTAGGATTGTATGTAAAATATATTTTTGTAAATTCATTTAGTAGAATATACTTTGCAACAAAATAATAGCGTACACATCTCTTAACGATAACATTTATGTCGGTATACATCTTGTATATTTTATTGGTTAGTTTTTTTTTCACTTATCCTCCCGGTGCTTAATTTAAGATTTATGGCAATAACAAACAAGAATATTTAAATTTACCACATCACAATTTTATAAGACGCAGATTATTTTATTCAAGGTCGAGCATTGCTTCGGTTGGAATTTAACCTAAAACGTAACGATGCGTAAAGGTTTGCTAAAATTAGTGTAATATAGCCTGAAAATATTTCTAAAGATATTGCCTACCTTAGTAAATGTCTTCAAACTGGTGAGGATAGTGTTTCTATCTGTCTGTTGATTGCTGCAGGAATCTTCTGTGACATTCAGTAGGTCAAGGTGGTTCGCCCAAATATCATTTTGTCAGGATTCACAGTTTAAAAATACCATAAGTCAAACACATATTCCAGAACAACAGTTTTTGTTTTTCAAAAAAAAATTATCGCTATTCCGTTTATGTAAATGCAGTAATAATCAGCTGGAGTATGCGCTATGTAATAACGTGTTGTTCACTGTCAGTGTGATTGTTGAAAGTTGGTACAACTGGTCGACTTGAGCTTCCCCTCCTCTTCCCCAGCATATTTGAATAGAGCACTCACTGTATGGGAAACCGAAACCTTGCTTATGTTTGTGAGCAAGTTAACTAAATGGTCACGCGAAGTGGCTTTGTATCCTAAAATTAAGACTTAGTAATTAAGAAATTATTGTTTGAAATGAAACGACGCTTGATAATTAAGGAATATTTGAAGGCTTGCCAATCGAACCATATTAAAATACCAATATTACTAAAATACGCAAGTGTCATATGAAGCACAGCCACAGGCCGGTACCTAAAGAGTGAAATAAAAAAAAAGTTAAATTAATGGAAATGTATATAATAGCTGGATAGTAGAATACTGATATGTGTGTATATATATATATATATATATATATATATATATATATATATATATATATATATATATATATAGTAAACGATAAGTCAAGACTACATTGTCATATACTCCCCTTCATACATGTGATACTTTACTGACTACCTCAGAGGTCTGGTCTGGCTAGAGCAAGCATACGGATACCTGTACATCTTAATTATATTCTGTGGGGCTCTGCCACCTTTCACGATATCGCTTTCGGACAAAAACCACTTTCTGCTTGCAATTGAGGGAAATATTAACACTGGAATAAAAAAATTTTAAAATTAGGTGTTTTTTTGTATGAAAATACTTATTTGGTCGTATATGACTGCTAACCGCATCGAGATGAACACAAATGTCAGTGGTATGTAGGGTGGACAAGTACTGAGCCACATCTAACATAATTTAACATGTAATTGCCTATCCTTTCTCTCGCTAAGGCTCTGAGGTAGGAAATTATATATGGACTTAAACAAACATTATCTCAAGTGAAAATTGCAGTTTACATGTGCAGTATTTAATAAGAATATGTTAAATTTAACCTAAATATTTGCATTTCACAAAGTAATGAAATGTATATATTTTGTACCCATTTATATTACAATATTCCTTATCCCTGTTAGTACCAACAGCCGAAATATCGGCGTTCGTTGCCTGTACGATAAATGCATTGGCCTTGTATTTATTTTATTTTCATAAAATAAAAATAAAAATTAAATTATATTTTTAGAACCTTTAATTACCGGTACAATTTTGTGTAACTTAATCACTTTTATTGGATTCCAGTTATTTCAATTTTAATAATTAACTGGATATTGCTTCAAAAACATACCAACATTTTTCTCGTATGTGCCTCCAAGAAAACTGGAACTAAAAGTCATGTAGAACATTTTTATTTTATAGAATTATCTTTAAGGTTAGGATAGATTTATTGAGAAGTAATTTCTTTAAAAAAAATTCTTCGTTTAAAATCCAGGGCGAAACTTAGTAGGCAGAGAACAGAGAACCTAGTGCATGAACCGTGTTTTAACACGTCATATATTATGATCATAATTATTTACGTGAAACTGCTAGACTTATTCTCTTTACGTTTATTCTACGAAAAGAACACACTTGAAACTACCATTCTATAGTTTTTAAAATTCAGTACGCTAAGCATGCCGCCTGCAGAAGGGCTGAACACAACTTTTTTTTACACTGCTTATACTTTAGAAACATAGCCCGTATTCGTAAAACAATAACCTAGAAGCATACATTTGTCTTTACTACATGCACAAAATTATGACGGTCACCCGCCGATCCATTTTTACTAGGGGCCCTAAGCTGTGACCATATGTTTCTTTGGTGTAAAGTGTGTAACAAATATCAGCACACATCTTCATATGAGCTTCACATATACCCGGATAGTACATTATTAAGCACGGCAGTCTTAACATGCGGTTGTTTTTACCAGTGTTGGAGAACTTAGAAGCAATGTTAGCATGATGTCTTGACAATGACATTCCGTCCTTGCAGGCATGTGTTTTTGTTCGTGCATTATCTCAATGGACTCACGTCGAATAGTTGACGAACAAGGTGTAACTGTACAACACATTGACGCGCGCTCTAGGAAGTGCCCTACCTACCTGGAGCTGGTCTTCTCATCGCATCGAGTCCATCAAACGTATTTATAACATAAACGAGCGTATACCACTTGCATCAATACTAACATGTTACACGTTTCCTTAGTTTTATTCTTGTTGAAGAATTATAACACTCTGTGTATGCCGAATGTCCGCGATAAAACTTTGCGAAAACATGCCATGATAAAAATGAGGTAAAGATTCTGCACGCAAGTTTTTGGCTGGCGCAAAGGGAGAAATTCGCGATTAGAAATTGACTTTGAAAAACCAACATTTGTTAAATTAAATAAAACTAAGGGGAAATACGTAATGTGTGGTTCAAGAGCAACCAGATCCTACACTCTATGAATAAATCGTTTAAAAAACTTTGGCAAGACTCTTTTTGGCAGAATTGTTTTCCACTGAATTGTTTTAGTTAATACGTGATATATTTTGTAGCAGGAGGTCCAAATGAACAAGAAAGTTCGCCTTGATCTCGAATTTCTATCTTAAGGCTTCTGCCTACCTCGGAGCGCGGCGGGAGCAAGGATAGGGTTTTACATGTTAAACTCAATTCCGTGTAGCTCTGCCACCCTTTGAGATATCGCTTTCGGATAGAAACCACTTTCTGCATTGATAAGAGGAGAATACTGCTACGTAAACAAAAATGTGAAAAGAATTTTACGAATACAGGGTTTCGAGTCTTTAATCGGCATGAAAACACTTATTTGCTCATTGTTTTCAGGGTATTGATATAACTTACTAAAAGATTCCGTAGCAGTGTGGGCCGTATCGTACTGAACAAAAAAGTCAGTGGTGGCATATATGTAGGTGTGAAAGTGACTGAGATATTTCGGAATATAATTTAACCTGTAACGCACTATCCTTGCTGCCGCCGGAGCTCTGAGGTAGGCAGAGTCCTTAAGAGGGCAGTATCCTTAAAAACGTGTTTTTTCATTAAATTTCTCCATGACATAAATGCTACGTTAATTATTTAAAAGGAAAGCTGGGTATGAAATAGAGAATGCGTTAGCACGTATTTTAGACCACATTTGTTTACATATCATTACTCTTTCGTTTTGTGTAACCGTAATTGGAGATAAACTAATTGTTTTCTGATTACAAGCTCTGAATTTTAATATGAAGTCATTAAAACTAGTAACAAGTAAGCAAACAAAAAAATCTATAAACATAGGAATCTGCCTACTTAAAAATTGCGCCAACATAAAAACTCGCGTTACATTACTTTACCTTAGTTATTACAAGGTAACATCTCAAACAATTTGCATAATTGCAATTGTGGTTGACGTGAATGTAAGCACAACGTTGCTATTTAAATGTCGCATATCATTTGACGCAGTTGGCACTGCTGTGCAACTTTAGAGACAATAAACACAATGTGTTGTACGTCGTACGTAGATGTATCTTGGAAGTACGAATATATTTAGCCCTCTCTTCCACAGTACAGCGCCTTATGGGTTGTCTCTGTCGAGTGAATGGTAACGCAACACAGTTAGCGGTACATACAGCAGACGACAGTAGCAGTATAGAATTGTAAATTATTGTAATTTGTGAAATATGTCAATGTTGACGCCTTCACTAAACGTTTAAGTTTAGAAATGTTTTCGGTTCTTTAGGGAACTAAAGTAAGTAAAAAAAATAATAAATATATTAGGAATTATCTACGTGAATAAATTTTTTTTGGGTCGATGTACTTACGCATCTATCACGCACAGCAAGCATGCTGGCGAGCATGTGATTATAATACTAAAATATTTTATGTCAAAAAAGTTGGTGTTGTATTTTAATTTTCATATAAAATTGTAGTCTGGTGTGGTGTAAAGTTTAGTATTTCATATAAATACTTTTAAAGTACAATTTTATATTATATTTTTTCACCTGTAAGTGATAAAAAAATTCATAGTTATGAACAGTAAAGATTTTCGTTGCATAACATTTAGTCTAACTAATTCAAATGAATTATTAAAGCAAGGCAGCCTAAGGGGAATATTTTAAATTTTCATTGAAAGTCCTACGTATGCAAATTTAATTATTACCATGTATTGTCGTATTACATGTGTTGCTAGACACTCAGCTGTTGGCTGCCCTTTTATTTTATTCAGAGACAAATAGTATATAAGCACTCAACTAGCATGCAAGATTCCGAACCATTTTTACTTGGGACTTTAAACAATGACTATAATTGTCTTGTTAGAAAGTCTGTAGCAAAACTCAACGCAAGTTTCACATACATGCTGTTAGAACATTTTAAAGTACAGCAGCCTGAGAAGGCCATTTTTTAGCTATGTTGGAAGGTTTGTAAACAGTGTGTATAATGAACATAGTGTCTTAACAATGCCATACCGCCCTCCTCCAAAGTTTTCTTTCATTGGCACAATGATCGTATGTGTAATAGTTATGTACAAAGTGTATTTCCCTGTACATTGTAATGCATTTCAAAATCTCTTTAGGAGATTGTGCGTCGAAGACGTAAAAATGCCCTCATTTTCATTTTTGTCTATTTAAGGCCATGATCTGTTATGTATTTCGAACAATTGCAAATAACTCGAATATTTTTTTAACCAGATGCTTTGAAAAAAATTGAGACTGTGTACGGTAATATACATTCAATTTTGCCAGAGCGTTTTGTAAAATAATGTACAGTTTGCTATCAAAAAATTATTTCGCTTCATTTTGGCTTATTTTGACAACAAATTATGTGATATTTCAGGAACAAAAATATAAAAATCCGTTTGGTGTATTGCAACAGAAAAATTCAGATACGATTGATATATAAGTGTTAATATTGTAAGAATGAATTTGTGATATATTCATTCATTTGCGTTAAAAAATATATAATCGAAACCACTGCAAAACTAAAGAGCGAGGCCTCAAAGACATTTGATAGGATCAAAGTCTAACAACGTGGCATATATAAGTAATAATTGTTTACCTTCCCTGAAAAAAAACCGTATTCCCAGTACAATAAATTTCAAAGGTACTGCGATGACATACAAATACTATTTACCTTGCGCTACAGTATAGACATTGTCATTTAGTTATTGACGTATAATTAGGTCGAAATCAGTGAAGCAATTTTTATATTCATAATTTGATAGACTGGTTGCTGCCTAAATATACGTTAAAAGTTCAGTCGTCATGTGACTTAACCGACGCGTGTGTTTGGATCGCTATTACTGCTCCAGCTTGTCAAGACTAGTACAAATATATACAATCTAGAATTTACCTTGAATGGTTTCAGAAAACCCTGAATAATCGAGAATGATCGCACCGAGAATCGAATACTAGTCTGCCTCTGTGTCACGTCGCTCGGATAATTAACACAACTCTCGCTGTGGGATAACATGAAACTGGGTCGTTTAATTTTCAACATGAAATTGGTTTATTTTATTTTTACCATCGTGTTGTACCTATGCATGAAGATAAACCTTTAATTAAGAACTTGGGGGTGTATGAATGCAGGTGGTTTGCCCCGAATCCTCACTTCAACTTCATTCTACACTTTTCGACTAAGTTACATCGCTGCTTGAGATCCAAACCAAACCGTCCACGGAACATCTTAGAGGTGGTCAGTATGCATAAGGAGATATAAAAACATCATCAGCTCTGCTTCACGGGTATTGGCAGCGTGTCTTTGTTCAGGCATGTCTCTCATTGGACTGCACCAACAAGGTTAGGCAACTGTGACACCACACGTCTGTGATTTGTCAGTTGAACGCCAAGACACGTGGCAGTTCAAACATGCAACCACTGGCCACGAAGCAGAGATACAGACGTGCTCATAAGCCACTGAAACAAATAGCTGCAAGAAATATGTTCGCCATAAAGTCGTGGCTCTAGTGATCACTTTACAGCGTAGCCATCTCACACGCTAAACTTGAATAAGTGCGCAACGAACCACTTAGGTTAGATTCCATTCGTTTATGATTCAAATGAGCAAGTGAAGTTAGTGAAATCGTTCTGATGGTTCCAGTGGTCAATTGAAATGAAACTCTACTACGTCACATTGTGTATGAGAGAAGGCCGGGGTGAAGGTTGGGCCGACTACTCGAGTAGTGGAACGTGCCTGTCCTCGTCCGGCCCGAAATGTTACTGATTTGAAAGTGATTTTACTTATTGTCGGTGAATTTATGCTGTTTGTTAACTGATTTTCAGTGAATTCTACATGTTCACCAATCAGAAACAGATTGATAACTAGAATTTCAGTCATGTACATTTCACTGATTGTACCTAACCACTGAGTCTGATCTCGAACGCATAATCATTCTGATTCTTCAGATAACTGTCTCATGGTTGTGTCAGTTTCTGCTACCAAAGATCCACGTCAACTCCCAGTGGTCAGACCACTCGCCTCCCATGAAGGTGATCCGGGCTCGATCCCCGGCGGGGTCGCATGTAACAATCATGCGGAATGGTGTCGCTGGCCGGAGGGTTTTCACGGGGATATCCCGTTTCCCCGCCCCTCACCTTCATTTCATGCCATCCTTCGAGGTAAGCTGGTTGCATACGAGCTTCCACTCATAAATCTGCATTCGTGTATACTTCCCGTACTGTATTTATATCTAGGGCTAGGAGAAACTCGCGAGTCCAATAACGTGCATGCTAGAATCCAATGTCCTATGTAAGCCCCGTCTATTCGTTCATTGTCTGTTGTCTGAATGAGTAGCAGGTAATGTACAAATGGTAGGGCTTCGATATACACAGGATAATGGATTCCAGCATGTTGGTCGTTGAACTCGCGAAGCCCTATTTATATCTATACGTTAATGATATTAAGTTATCTCTTTTCTCTTTCACAATTCATCTTCAACTTCCACCAACACAATGTGCAAACTGATTACATATCGCTTCCACTAGAACCCCAATAACGTAGTATAGTGTATACAGTATATGCTCAGATGTCCTGTATTTGGTGTAATTTAAAACGTTTAAACGAACTAAAGAGTTTAAGATAGAAGTATACTATGAAAGAACGAAAGAGTGAAAAGTGTGTAGAAAAGAGAAAGAGAGAAATTGATATAATGAAGGAGTGAGGAGTCAAGGGAGTGTTAACGCTTAGTCACATGTGGGCTAAGTTAGAATTCCAGATGTTTAGCAACCCTGTTGCCTGATGTATGCACTATGATGATGAAGAAAAGTCTGTGTCATACTATTGGTAATATCAGTAGTATCGTATTATATTTGTTACACATTTGTATATGAATGGGGTTATCATTGTGGGTTTATCAACATTTCGTCGAAATTTTATTTCACATACAATTTAACGCTTTAAAGTAGTGAGGTATAGTCGAGGCTATAGGTGGTGAGTGTTAAGGGAACACTTTTGAAGACTTTTTTATTTAAAATAATAATAATAATAATAATTGAAATAAATTGTATTTGTTGTGAGCGGAGACAGTTTTTGAGTGTCGCAAAATATATGCACTTACAGTCTTACGTAGATTGCGTTATTTATATTAAAAAGTATCAGCAAAGTACACATTATTTGAAAAGAAAAAAATAAGTTTTTTAAAAATGCCCACTTGACCCGCGAACCACCTATATATATATATATATATATATATATATATATATATATATATATATATATATATATATATATATGTGTGTGTGTGTGTGTGTGTGTGTGTGTGTTCTGGTCGGTCTGGTATTACTCTATCACCACCCTCCCCTCCTTCCTTGTAATTGAGGTGGGTGTCGTTAGTCCTTTATCCTGCGACTTACGTGTCCTTGATCGTACAGTTTCATTGTTCTAGAAGAGGATAGGTACCAGTGGCCTTGAAGAATAGTTCTGTGTTAGACCTGCGAGGTGAATTGTGCAGGAGTCGTTTTGCTGCTCAGGCAGAAGAACCAGTAATAAATAAGACATCTTTCCTTATGTAAGTGTGCAGTGCGCTATGTAAATACAGTATATTGAGAGCCCTATACAGTTGCCGCATGAGCATTGGTGCAGCGTGTCAGGAGAGAGTTGTTACAAGAGTTACTAAGTTACTAAACGTGCGTGTGGAACACATTTACAACTATGCTTCTCTCATGTATATATCCTGCTTACAAACATGGTATCGGGTCACCTCAGAACGGCCAAAAACTGCTTCTTAAGACTGTTGCCGTGTAATAAATACCAGCGCGGAGTCGTCAAACGAAAATATAGAAGCACTTAACTTTACACTTTCCATAAATTAAATAAAATGTCAAAGACGGAAACACTTCTCGCCATTCTGGTACCCCGCACATAGATGCTATGACAGGGTTGTTGACGCAGGACCCAGCCTAGCTCTTATCACCTGTCATGTTTCCGTACCTCAGACATCTAGCTCCTTCCTGCTGTATGTATAGTGTTCTTAACACTGAACTGAACGACGAGGGGAGGGGGGTGATTGGAAATGTATTTTTTGTAACAGAGACATTTTGAAGTACAGTAAGTATCAATTGTGTATGTCCTAGTTATAAAAAGTTAAAAATTCCTTTCTTTTTATTCTTAATGCGTGTGAAGAAGGTTAAATGTAATATGTGATTATTGTAAATTAGTATCTTTAGTTAGCAAAGATACATTGAATTGAATTTCTTATTTGTTTAGAACCGAGCGAGGTGGAGCAACAGTACCTCGCTGGACTTGCAGACGGGAGGACCCGGGTCCGATAACCCGCTACGACCATCGTGATTGCGGTTTTACATGGTTTCCCTACATAACACCAGGCGAATACTGGGATGGTTCTTTAACAAGGGCCTTGGCCAATTCTTCTCTCAGCTTTTTGTCGTAGTAACAAGTCGTCTGCCACCGTCTATATTGGCATCACTGTTGAGACGTACACATCACTTACCTTGCCTTTTGTTATGTAAAGTGTGTTTATAATGTCTTAAACTGTATGTCCCTAATAGTTTTGAGTAAATGTTAACATAAGGAGTACTACTTAAGTGTGTGTGTAGGATGTTCCGGGAGTATACGGCAATAAAGAGGCGGGTGATAGCGGGACCCAAGACCTATCAAATAAACCATACTTGTATAATCCGGTTTGCAACTGTCTAAAAGTTATGAATTAAAAAAAAAAATTGGCTATACCCTACCCTGAGCTAATCATTTACTGATGGTGGATAAAATAATGGTCCATGTGGAACGAAATTTGTATATTCCAAAGGTGATTGGTATCGACATATTTAAAAACACATTTCACGTCTCTGAGAGTACAGCTTCGTGGTGTAAAAAAATTCACTTTCACAAAAGTTGTGTTGGGTACGGAAATATGCCTATAGTTTGCACAAGGTAAAGAAAATATCAATGGGTCACTTAAATGATCACCCGCTATTGGAAAAACTGCCCCGTACTATAGCCAATTGATTAATAAACACCAGTATTTAAAAAAAAAACAAACGTCTATGCAGTAAACGTGAAAACATAACGAACGTAATGTAGAAGATTCACACAGTGAAAAATCCGCTATAAGGTTGAAATCAGTATGTGAGTAAATAATTAAATGTAACTTTATTGAAATTAAAATATTACACAATGTTTGAAATTATTAAAATGTATTTCGAATGTCCTAATTTTGTGAGTATAAAATTAAATGTTATTAATAAAAGTGGTAATAGTTATTTCATTGAACAAAATTAATATTATAGGACTGGAAAGTTAAGATAAACGAATTGCATCGCCAGACACATTTACGTAGTTGCTGCTTCATAGTCACAGCTACCACAGTTATGTAGAGGCTAGTGCGCTCGCCTCCCTTTATATTACAAACAAAAATGACTTAGTTTTAATTTAATAAAAAATTGGTGTATTATCACTTAAACAATTTTGCAGAGTTTACAAGCAAGAAATACAGTATTACCATAAATATTACATGGTTTGAGCTTTCAATAACAAATAAAAGTCTTTTTTGCATACTTTACCTCCAAAATTAATAGTTTGTGCGTTAAAAAATATGCGTTTTCCCAATCCACTTCATGCTTCTCACACTTGTCATTCATTACATTTAATCCTGAAATATTTTTAATTTATGTGTTTTAGGCAAAACTGAAAGTAGCAGAAGAACAACATTACCATAGGGAGAAGACAAGTTACGCCCAGGTCGAAATAAAGCAAATACAGAAAAAAAAAGCAAGAAATCAAACGAAACACTGGCTGACAGACACTGAGGCAGAGTTAAGGTGAAGGTGAGAAGGTTTGCGACCCTTGCACGGCAAGGTCTTAAGAGCCGGTTAGGGTGATGTGAGGTGAAGGGACAACACAGCATCCATGCCCGAACCTGGATTCAAACCCAGGACCCCGCATCGTGGACCGCCGCCTGACCGACTATGTTACGGAGGCCGGCTGGCAGTATAACAAGACAAGGCGCATAAGACAAGTCAGCTTCAATTCTTCTCTTACTCACACCAACTAACCGTTCAACGTGTGTAGCCTACGTGCAAATGCTACATTATGTATAAAATACTTTCAGCTGAAAAGAAAGAACTGAAAAATACAGAAAATATTAATGTTCCAGAGGATTAGTTAACACCTAACTTAAAGCCACAAATACAGTTAGGACTAAGAGAACCGCATGGCAATAAAATTAGAAACAAGGGTATCACATAATTGATCGTGTTTCCTCCATAAAGCAGGGATACCAAGAAAAGTTTGTTCGCTTATTTACTCACGCAAGAAATACTGGCTACAAGCGATAATGAGTAGAACCATAGGTCTTTGCATCAGAAAACTAATGGTGTCTGATTAGAACCTAAATGGAAACAAACAAACTTGAAATTTAATTTTTTCTTGAAGATGTCAATTAAAGCACTGCTGGATTTAAAGACACTTATATTTAAATTATGTGTATGTTGTGACATAGAAATTCAATAATGAGTGTTACTTGTTCTAATGTGTGTTACCACTGCAAAGTTTTTTTTTTTCGTAGCTAATAAATAAGTTACATAAAACTATCAGCAAAATGTTTTATTTCATGACATAGTCACACAAAATATATATTGTGGAAAGGAAAATATCAGTTCACAAAATAAATTCTGTACTCTTATATTATTACGAAAGGAAAATTATGGTACATATCAATTATATGAAAGTTAATGTTATTTTTTATATATTACAAAACGTAACTGTCAAATGGGCTCACTTTTGTTACAAAACGTTCACATTTTATATATTTTTATTTCTGCAGTGTATGAACAAAATTTCAAATTCGGCATAAGTGTTTAGTATTAAGATGTTTATAGAATCGTATGACATAAAATATTTTTTTTTAAATTCCTGTTGGTTTTTCGAAATTGTAAAATGTGAATGTATCAAGTAATTATAATTTGAAAATGACCCACATGAGTCGAGGTAACAGGGACATCGAGGTCCAAAACTATGATCAACTGCGGCCACATCTTAGACCTTCATAATATCGCCTACTTGTTACCATGTACTGTACTGTATTTACAATTACGTTGACATTAAACACTGCTCTACTTGGATTAATTCATGTTTTGTCATGTATACGCGTTGAGATTCATTCAGGGATCTAAGATTGCTGTTTCTTAGGTGTCTTGGTTTGACTATAACATCAATACGTGATATTGTAATAGTGACTGTCCAGAGAACAAAACGTGCAATCGCTCCAAGAAGTATAGTGGAACACGACGCCCTCACACTCGCTGGCATCTGTAATGTGACGATGTGCGCGTTTGTCTCGCTATTGCCTGTCGTCTCAGTTCACACAGTGGTTAGAACACTCGCCTCCCACCAAGTCTTACATTCCCGGCGGGCTCGAGCTCACATTGCTGCTGGCCGGCGTGTTTCCTCGCCCTGCCGAGGGATGATAGTTCGAGCAGAAAACTTACCACTTCTCTCTCGCTGCTCCCGTATAATTGTCTCACCTACCTACCTTCCTATCCTTAGTTCATGTTCATTCTTTTGTTTCAGTTTCGCTAAGGAAAACCATACAACATTATAATACGTATTAAATATTTATCCACACAATGTATATGAAATAACACTATTTGCAAACTAATATTACATTAGTGGACTGCGCACGATTAGAAATTATAATCAGAAGGTAATGTGTTACCTAAACATAAATAAAATATAGTTGACATTCTCTCTTTATTTATTAATAAATATTAAAATAGAGAAAGTTAGTTTGATACGTCATCCGTTTTAAATCTACTATAGCGTTTATGTTTTTTATTTTTGGTTTTATTCTGGGCCGCGGTTGACAAATGGCCAGACCATTCGGCTCTCGCCAGCAAGTTCGGTTCTCGGATCTTGCGAGTGGGAATCGTGCCGAACAATGCCGTTGGTCGGCGGGCATACAGAGTTGTTTACTGCAGATGTATTAAAGTGTGCTTTGTTCGTTAGGCGCGTATAAATGTAGCTTAATAAAACGCAGTGTATAGAAATTATGAACATTCAGGAAGCAAACAAATCGAGCGTCAAACACTTAAAGTTCTTAAATGAAAAAATAAATTTTACGAAAGACGGTTAAAACTGTTCAAATAAAGTTAGTTTTCTTGTATACATACATAAAAAACCTCCATTAATGATATTCATAGAATGAGGGTAGGATACGTCAATCCCCTACTGTACAGATAAGGAATGAGTAGTTATTAAGTTAGAAATATCGCCGGTACTGTTATTATCCCGGGGAAAGAATGTTGCTAGGGTAGCACAACAGCGGAATAGACGCGCACTAGTACATGGGATACTTTCTCGCCACTGTACCCCAACTCATGAACTGGTAGGCGGCCGAACATCGAGCGTTTCGAGTTTCTCTTGTGATGCCGACCTTTATCGTCAGGGCCAGCCAGACACGTGTCCCTCCCTGGAAGCGCAGGCAGGCACACGTGCCGAGCCAGTGCCCGTGGATAGCGACGGCAGAGCGGCACTGACCTTCCCCAAGCCGGACTGCCTAGAGTCCTCTTTGCCACGTGGAGCCGAGCCTCGCCCGAGTGCACACTTCGGCTCCGCTCGGCAGAGATCGGCTCGCGCGCGCTCAGCCCTCCTCGTTTCAAACTGCTGCGCGGAACGGCGCGGCGGGCTACAGCCCCCTTGTGACGTCATCGTAAATGGGTGAAGCAGCAGCATCTCTTCCCTTAAAAACTTTGTGCGTCCGATAAACCCCCTCCCCTTTTTTCTCCCAGAATGCCTTCCCCCTGTAGCCATTCCTTGCCGCGTTTGCGTAACTCTCGTAGCGTGCGCATGAGCCTTGGCTAGGGGAAAGGGGGTGGTGGTGGTGGGGATGGCTCCCCCCCTAGTGGTGTTGGCCTACGAGAGGTCCTATACCTTGCCACGTGCCGACTTGGGCCGCAGTGGGTCCTGGGGCCCCAACACTAACGCCGGGTCGTCGTGGTGGGGGAAGTAAATACCACGCCGCAATCAACAGCAGTTGGTGTAGTCACCATCTCATTCAGTTCGAGTTTCGTCGGCATCAGTGTCGGATGTCATCTCCGCAGCTTGGTACCACTGCCTCTATCTATGTTGTCTTCGGTGGCCGTCTGTTTAGTTCGTTATTAGTAGACTACTCGTTTCGTTTCTTTCAGTTCCTTCTTTCAGTTTCATTTGCATTTATACATGTTTGGTTCATATTGAGCGAACGCTATGGAGGATATTTGGGAGAAAACTCAAAAGGAATGGATTAAGAATATTTTACTGGCGTATAAGCCCAATACCATGCCTGGTAAGAATACCTGAAGTAATACGATATTTTGGGAATTGGCAACTGAATTTCCACTGATAATTTATCTTTTAATTATTTCTCGGAAAATCATTTGCCGGTTTCAGAGGTGAAAAAGTTTCAATGGTCACTAACGCGTAACAAACGCAAATATGCTCTGTTCGCATTTTTTTAAATTTTTTAGGTGTATTATGTTTAACTTTTGTGTTTGTTATGCTTGTGTTTAATGTGTTTTTCAACATATAGCTCGTGTAGTTGTGTGCATGTGCTGAATGGATGACTCACTCACATTGTTGCACGCCGAAGTGAAGTATCGTAGCTGGGGCAAACCTAAGATTGTTCTGCCGACTGTGCGTTTTACATTCTTATATCTTGAAATCAAGTGTTTTCGTAGCCATGGTGAAATCCGGTTGGCGAATAACACGTCAGTTTCTCCAAAACTTCAGCATCAGTCCAGTGTGTTAATGAGGACTCGTAGAGTATAACAATTGCAATATGCTGGAATGACGTTCTTGATGTGAAAGTAAAACTTCATGTAGCCTCCGAGGTTAAATATAAACGTAGGGCTAGTGTTTCCAGCTGGTTGGGCGCGTGAGTGTCCACTAATGAGCCGAGCAATCCATGATCGCAGTCGGCGTTATTGTTGCGTGTTGACGAGGTGCTGAGAGTGATAGAGTGATGCCATGACGGGCGAGGCTTGTTATCAAGTGTGAGCAGTGTCGTCAGGAGGAAGTTCTCTGTCGGGAAGTAACAGACGACGTGGTCGTGGTAACATGTCCATACCGGCTCTTCATCGACGACGTCAGATGGAAACATTTAGCAGCTCCACAGCTACAGGTCCCCACCGCGATGCTCATCGACTGATCCCAATAATGCCGAGGTTTGCATGCCAAGTATTGTTCGTGTCGCTCTTGTGTCAATGGCCACCAAGGGCCAGGTTTGTATACTTGTGCATGACATTTTATAGACTGTGCCGTGGGTCGCCACATCTCATCTCATCTGTGTTGTTCACCTCCTGCAGTAATGAGATTGGGTTTATTCGACATTCAGGTACGTCATTGGCTATGTAACGTGGACAGCTTTTTGTATTTTATTTTAATGTATAAACGTTATCAGATACGTGATGATATATACAAACCGGACGTTGCCGTCATAAAACATAAATATGCCTTCCGTGAAATTCGCACGTGGCTACAGTCCGATTATATTGTAGCTAACACAACCACTTAGTTTTTATCGCACTTGGCCTGCAGTTATTCACATTTTGTATTGCATTTTGTATTGACCCTATGGTCGTGACCAGTGGCGGATTTAGAGGGGGGGTGCATGGGGCTTACCACTCCCCCCTTCGACCTTTCGTGTATACTTTATCCGTAAAATATTACAAATTTTTAAAGTGGTGTGTTGAATATTTTTTTACGAAATTCCTCAAATGGCAGCAATTTGCACCTTAAAAACTAAAATTTTCCGAGGGGGGACCCCCCCCCCCCTCCTTCTTAAACTCCTGGCGTGGACATAGCTGGTTTTTGGGAATGGGCCTCCGTAAAACCTAGAGCTGGATCCGCCATTGTTCGTGACAAAACTGTATCTGTGAACAATGACCAGGTTCTCGTTTGAGGAAGGCAAGCATGTGCGGTAAGCTAGTGCTCGTTTCGCATCCCGCTGTAGTGTTGTGTGCAGTTCTGCATTTGATGAGGCAGGCTGATAGAAATGAGAACTAGGGACAGTGTAGTAAACACGTTAGGATGGCTTCGCTTCCAAATGCGTAATGTTTGCCAAGTAACCGTGCTGACAATTGCTGAGACCGTGTGTTGTAAGATTCCAGGGAATGCATAGTTCAAGTTGGTGCTGTCGGAGCTAATTGTCAGAATTTTGTTCATGGTTCAGTAGTTAACCATTTGTCCTGTCACATTCAGGAGGCATACCCACAAATATTATTTCCTCGAAGTTTTGGCCAATCACAATATTCATTTTACTTAAGGACCATTGAACAAACGTCGATAATATTGCCCTGCAATTGTATTTACGTGCTTGTATTTTGAGAGGTTGTAATGACGTGATGTTCCTCGAGTGGACAAGGTAATTATTTTTCTTGTGCTATTAACCTCCGCCATTATTTCAACCCAACAGGTGGCGCCGCCTAGCAGTGTCGCAGCAAGGCATTGTTGCTAGCACGTCAATTCAACAATCGAATTTTCCATTATTGCTTCTGCCTAAACGAGTGAATTTTTTTATTGAATTGATACTTAATACAATTTCTGATTTGCTGATACTTAGTATTGAAGTATACGTATTTGTTATCGACTAATTATTCTTGTGTCACACATTCATACATTAATTCCGTTGGTAGGATCTAGATAGCGCTACCTGCCGAGTTTCCAAGATGGCCACCGACCCCATTTTGCCCACTGCAGAGGTCATTAACCTTTGCCCAAAGTACTTCAATTTATGTTAAAAAGTTAGTATGTTATTCTACTATATTCGTAAACAAATAGGGCTAATGTTTGTAATTTTTGTTACTCTTATTTTTACCAGCTAAAATGATCTTGTTATTATTAGAATTAATTGAAGTTTATGGTGTCGGGTGCTCGAGGAAAGTTAAGTAGAAATGTTGGTAGTAGTGAACAATATGGCGACTCCGACGTGCTGCGTGGAGCTGTGGTTACTTGATCACACACACACGTGGGCTGCGACCCCGGAGAAGCACGTGTGGTTTGAGACCGTGCGAGATGGCTAGTGTAGGTATATCTTTAGTAACCGCTCAATATTGGAGAGAGGGGAGATGTTTTACGGCTCTTAACAACGATGTCTTAAGTGCAGTAGAATGTTACATATATGTACTTACAAGGCATATGTACTTCACTCAGTCCATCAATTACACAGATTATTATGTTATTGGACCAAGAGTACATTGCAACTTTCCCCTTTCTCCGTAATCCCCCTCCTTCTCCTTTTACAGGCAAATTTCAACCGTTAGTATACAATGCCGCTGATGGCGAGGGCAAAAATTATTTTAATAATACGTATTTTATATTTTAGCCGAATATTAACATAATAAAATAGACAGAACAAAGCTATTTTTGTCGCTGGTAACAGTAGTCATAATAATTTAAAAATACGTATTCTCTTTTTTACAGAAGTGGTTAACGTACCGGGGGATAGAAAAAAGGGATGGTACCGTAAAACGGGGTGAATAGAACCACTGGGGTCTACCGCAATTTTCATCACCATTTTTTTATTTTTTATTTGTACCAGATATTTTTTTTTCTTATTTAAGACACAAAATGTGACTAAATTTTGCTCTTATGAAATTTTTTTTTATCTCATAGTTTTCGCGTAATGGCTTGTTAAAGTCATATTTTGCATGTTTCCGTTTTAACGACTACGCTAAAACCAACAGATATACCAAACTCAAGAAAATCACAGTGGATAAAGACATTGCAGGCTACAATGACATGCTCATAAAATGAAAGAATAAAAATTACTTTAATTTTAAAAAAATCCTGAAACTGAAAATAAAAATTTTAAAAATTCAATATTTTTTTAATACAAATAATGTTTATTCTTTAATTTTATGAGCATGTCATTGTAGCCAACAATGTTTTTATCCACTGTGATTTTATAGAGTTTGGTATATCTGTTGGTTTTAACGTAGTCGTTAAAACGGAAACATGCAAAATATGATTTTAACAAGCCATTACGCGAAAACTATGAGAGATAAAAATATTTCGTAAGAGCCAAATTTAGTCCGGTTTTGTGTCTAAAACAAGAAAAAAAAAATCTGGTACAAATAAAAAATAAAATAATGATGCTGTAAATTGCGGTAGACCGCGCCCTTAAAGCTAAATTTTCGGTATTAATTCTGTTTTAAAAATTTAGTTTTTAGGTAGGCAAGTTAAAACAGTTTACAAATAATAGCTTTATAGTAATTATAATTTTTTTAAGCAAAGGGTGTCAGCTATAGGAATTTATTTCTAATTTGGTTTTTGTATTCATCCCTTCAGTGTTTCTAATCTGAAATGCAGATGGGAACCACTTACTTTATGTGATCGGAGTCGAACTTATGCTTTTTAAAATATATGTTTGACGTCCTCCGTAGTGTAGTTGGTCAGGCGTCGGTCTACGGTGCGAGGGGTTCTGGGTTCGAGTCCCTTCTCGGACATGTATGTTGTGTTGTTCCTTTACCTCACGTAACCCTCGTGGCTCTCGTTGTTAAAGTGCCGTCAACCCTCTCACCTCCCCACAAATGTACGTTACGTCACAGAAAGTGTTGAGGCAGTCGCGTGGTATGAGAGGCAAATACGTGAGAATGGCTTGCTTAGGCTACTTCGTGGTGATCATTTACGATAATTTGTAGAATTCTTTTATAAACGATTTTACAACTGCCTTCAGTTACATATATAAAGCAGGTTATCGTATTCTTCTGCTTACAGGTGCGCACCTTTAAAATGTTGAATGCAGATTTTAAAGCTGTATTTTGGGGTATTTGGGGAGGGGGGTAATTTATGCAATATTTATTGAGTCTGCATAAAAAATTAAGTATTAAATGAAATAATGGAAATATTGTTGGTAGTAGACAATATTTTATGTTAAGTGGCTTCTTGCATGGTCCGGAAAATTCCTCCAATTGCTTTCAATTTTTAAGTGCAGCTAGACACTATTTATTTCAAAATACTTCGTCTTAGTTAGCTTTTCGTTCGAAACAGTTGTGTATGCATAACAATTGCTTGTTTACTTTTGGCTTGTACGAGAAAGATAAGGAATAATAGAACCGTCCCTATCCCGCACTATCTAGTATGCAAGTCCTTGTATGTTAGCCACTAGTATGCTCTGTAGCCGCAAGGCTAGGCGTGCAAGAAGTTGTGCATCTTCTTGTACAAGAAAGTTGTCCGTGTGTACTCGGCTCCAGGCACAGCTACAGTATAAGACCTACTGTACAATTACTTACATCAAAGCAAGAAAATGCAATCTATTTATTTTAAATAATTGCAGGGATGGTACTCTCTGTGATATTGTCGAAATGTGCCTTTATAAAAGTTGTACACGCCGCGCGCCACTTACTTGCAACGTTTTAGCTAGTTACAAAAACTGGTTGGGAGTCAGCATTACATTTTAACAACTGCTTTAGGGTGTACCCATAATAATCATGTACATGAAACATAAATATATATCTCTACATCTACGTAGAGTTGAGTTTTATGGGTACATATTTTTTAAATTGTTTTCTAGTGTAGTGAATTTCCTCCACCCCCCCCCCCCATTTCTGGTGTTGTCTTGCAGACCACGCCTAAGCGTGTAGCGCTCGAGAGACGGGATTATTTTCTACCGCAAGCATACTGTGAGCAGGCTACCGGCCAATGTCTGATCCGTACTGACACATTGCAATCAATACATTATTATTGTGGCACTGTTCTTATTTCTCGCAGGCGTCGCTATTAGTTATAACATTGTAGCGTTTAACATAGTAAACTATATTGAAACTAAACTAACTCTACATCATAATTTGGTCCCAAAAATAAAGACCTCGTTATAAGCCATATTACTGTTAATGCTGAACGTTCATAAATTTACCCGAAATATTCTTATATGTTTGTGTTCTCTATGTAGCCTACAGCCTGGCTATGTTAAGGGCGTTGGACCCGTAAAATTTCATTTTTTTATATTTGTGCCAAACACTGCTCAACTTTTACACATCAGATAACACGTCATTCCCCAAAATAAAAAAAAATTAGGCCCCACAGTTTTTGCGTAATCACTCATCAAAGTCACAAAATAGCCATCGCGGTGTAGCCAAAATCAAAAAAAGTAATTAACTAATAAATTCAAAATTACAGTAACTGATAGTCAGTGTATAAATGCATTTTATGACATGGTTGACAAAAGTTAGTTTTGAAAATTTCAGTATTAGCCAAAAGTCAAAGCTATGCAAAAATTTACTCATTTTCATCAATTTTTTAAAAATACAAAAACGTATCGCTTTGTGTTCAAAAAAGTGTCTTGAAGTAGCTTACATCATTAAGAATTAATATGAATTATCTTGTTTCAGCAAAATAATAATTTTTTATTATTTTGGCTACACCGCAACTGCCATTTTGCGACTTTGACAGGTGATTATGCTAATACTACGGGACCTAATTTTTTTTTATTTGGGGAAATGACATTTCATCTGATGTGTAAAAGTTGACCAGTGTTTGGCACAAATATAAAATTTTGAATTTTTACGGGTCCAACGTCCTTAACGGAGATAGATATTCGCCCTTGAAATCCAATATTTTAAATTAGTATTTTCAAAAAAAGAAAAATGCAGCATAATTAAAGCACTATATTTATAACATAGTTTAGTGGTGTCAATGCGTGAACCACGCTGAGAAAACCAGAATTAGTAGCCACACTATACTTACATACATACGTCGCTTATATAGGCGGGCGGAGATTGTACACTGGTTTACTGCATGGCTTTTATTTCGATAAACTTACAGAAACCAAGGAAGGTGATACAACAGTAACTCGTTCCAATCTTATTCAAAGGTCACCTTATCGATTACCGCCTTCGGCCATCCTGATTTCTGTTTTACAACGTTTCCCCAAATCACTCCAGGCTAAATGCTGGGGAGGTTTCTTAACAATGGCCATGGCCGACTCCTTTCATAGTTTCCGTCCTTGTGTAAAGTTTTGCGTAACAGTCTGTAATGTCCTTGCGTCGACGGGATGTGAAACAGAATAAAAATTAAAACTATGAAATTACTCAAAAATCGTAGTCTTGATCAACGTCGTTTTGAGGTTTCATTGCAGAAAAACTAATTTAAAACATGACTTTCAAGACCGGAATTTTCCCTTACGAGTGTAGCTAGCCTGTGATTTTTATGTATAACTGTCACCATTTTGCAGAAGGATTTACCTCCCGAAATATTTATGGCGTTTCCGACCATCTTGTATTTTCTATACTGTATTGTATGTATAGGCCTAAATATATGTATACAGTATGGTACGACGATATTTTACGTGCCGAATGTGGCAACATTGCTCGGAGAAATCCCCTCTTGCGCTCCATATCCAGGTATTATTTTAGCTGTGCACAATCAGAGGCAGTCATCTACTTTCGTATTTTATACATGATGTGTTCTGAAAAAAAAAATGGAGTGGAAAGTTGGTTTTTTAATATTATCGAGCCACAGTTTTAATATCATTTATACATACATAATAAACAATTATTTAGACACTGCTGAGGGCTATAAAATAATAGTACATATTCATAAAACCACGTTTATTTGGCAGTGATAACTGGCTAGAAGAAAAAGTTTTGTTTAGTATTTCGCTGTCAGTTAATGCCTGAAAGTCTCAATCCACTGTATGAAAGTAGAATTATGAGTATCATTGACTGATGTATGAAAGTCCAGAAGATAATTTTTTTTATCAAATACTAGCATAAATTTTGATGTATGTGGTGACAATTATTAACCAACTTTCGTGTTTTTTTTAATACTCTACTTATATTTTTGGCCTGTTCGTGTCATATTAACTTGGGATACATAGTTTTTCTTATTAAGATCCTTTACGTCAGCTAAAATGGCTTTATTAATAGACTTTTAACTGCGCAAGCTGTTTTAATGAAAGGATGTATTAATGCTAACTTGAAACAGTCTACCAGGTCACGTTATGCACGCTAGCATAGCTTAATGTTTTATGTGAAACATAAGTTACTGCAAATATTTAAGTAATCCAAGGTAACGTTAGCCTCTGGAGTCATAGGGCGAGACTGGTGCGCGCAAAATTAATGGGTACATTACCACCTTTATGCGCGGAGCACTTAATTATCGCAGTGTTTGAGTTATAATCTTTATTCAGCGAGATTTTAAGTTGTGACCGTATAATTTTATTTGCGGAAAGTATTGCATAAAAGCAAACTAATGCCGCTATGTTTCTGTTTTTCTAATCAGGTTGGTTGTTATCCAGACCCCAGCAGCCCGAAATAGCTATTAATGGCCTATTTGAAGGACCTACAAAACATATTTTAATAATCGTACTGTGTAAAAAAAAACATTTCGTCTTGTCAGATTTCCAATACGTTTGTCGGTTTGGCGTATAGAACAAAACACTTATGACATGGTAACTCACTTTTCATGCGATAGCCGAGGAATAACGCTACAGATAAATATCGATTAGGCAGGGCCGAAAGCAGTATTTCTGTGGTGATAAGGGGGGTTGACCCGAATTACGTAATGCTATAAAGTAACCAATCCCTAATAATGCGGCTGGTCCGGGCCTTACGCAGAGAAAATGTGTACTTCCAGGTGCAAAATGCTGCCATTTGTTAATGTAAGGGCGGTGTGGACCCCGTGAGCCCCCCTCCCCCTCCCCAGCTGCATACGTCACGGGGGTATGGAGTGAACCCGAGGCAGGATATCAAACACTGCGAGGCTGACCTTCAACCTGGCTGCCCATATGCGCCCGCCGTTCCTCGAGACAAGGCATGGTATGAGATCCTATACTTGTAGCAGTGGCGGGAGTACCCCGAGAAAGCCTGCTGGACGATGGCAGCGTCCGCCACGTTTGCCACATACGGTAGCAAGTGTGCCAGTTACGTCATGCACTGGCACGACGGACGGACAGAAGTGATGCGTGGAAACCTTCAGGCGCGGTGGCCACAATGCTACAACCGTGCTTGTTAACTACGTAGTGTTGTATATATCACCTAGTGGCGGGAAACTACAACTTATGCGATATAAATAGTAACAATTGTTTGAAAACTGGTCACGTATACTCTCCCAGCTAAGGCGATGCTGCTACTTCTCTAGCAATCTTGGCGCCACTTCATACCTACTACACTCCACTCCGATACACAGGACATGCGGTGCGCAGACTACCGCGTACTTTAACTGCACTGTAATGTACAAAGAAATGCGTGACTTTGTACCTAACTATTCAACGTGTGCACATCGTGCCAATGTGCGAAAGTAAACAACACTTCGCACAAAGACGCGGTGTCGTACTTATGACACTATACCCATTATGAACACTGTTTCTAAGTCTTTTCAGACTGCCGTATTTCAAAATATATGACGTGAAACTCAAATACAAACACGTACTGAAGTTTGCAGTAAAAATGGATCGACAGAAATCTAGCTCCGTGACTTCAAGTCTCTAACGCCGAAGTTGGCTAGGCCCTTAAGCGGTGAACTTCCTTATCGTTATATGCTGATGAACACAAACATACACTGTAAAAAAAACTTCCTTGAATGTTTAAGAAGTTATTATCCCAGACGCAGTATAGTACAGTTACCATACTTCCGTCTTGTAAATATGCTAACTGTTACACTTGCTACAATACAAGTCTGGTAACCTCAGTATACATTTGACTGTTTTATAAACAAGTTTAGGATTGCTACCATGGATGTCTGGGAAACTATTCTACCATACCTACTTTCTTAACTCTCCTATACGCACGTCTGGTAAATTTACAAACTATTTCTTAGAGTGTAGCCTCGTTTTAAAGTAACTTTTTAGTGTCCGAAAAATTCCTAGTTTAAATATTTAAGCGGTTTCATCAGCTCGATGGTATATTGTGTACGCGGCGGGGGGGGGGGGCTGGTATTACTATATTCAATATTGTTTAATCTGTAGACATCGTCTGTGATTGCTTTCCCAGTCGATAAAACAATTTGGCGGCATATAGTTTTTGCATAATGATGTACAAAAGTTTTACTGTTTTTGTTGTGATGTGCAAACAGTTAAAACTTACTGACGTTCAGGTATGAGTAATTGCGTTGAAATAAGAACCTCTATAGCAAGACATAACGACACAATTATGACTTGCATAAGTTTTCATGGTTTAAAAGAAAGACGAAATCATAAACATTTTTGAATTCTTTTTATTTGTTGTGAAATAATTTTTGCTAAGATTTTGTACGAATTTTCTTTGAATAGTTAGGTTACTTTAATTTCAGTCTGCTGGTTCCAAAACGTCTTTTACCAACTTAACAAACCTTAAGTATAATGACAACAAACGTATGAGGCAATAATCTACATCACGATGTTAGGTATTGCATTAAAAGAAAAAAATATTGGACAAGATATGTCCTGGAGTTGACATACTTTGCGAGATGATTTCTTGTTAAAAATTCTTGCTAGGACAAATCTTAAGAGAGAAATTCGCGACCGAAAATTGACATTGAAAACCATTTGTTAAAATAACCAAAAGTAAGTTGAAATAAATAATGAATTTTCACATGGGTGTACATTAACAATATGTGCAATATGAGAAAGAAAATTGTTTCGAATACGCCACTACCTTTAACCTTCAGTGAGGTAACGAGGTCAGTAAAGGTTGACTTTAAAATATAAAAAAGGGGGCATAGAATTGTTTACCTTTGCATGTTTTTACTTCTAAATGACGCAGTTTGTAGGCCCAATGAATACATAAGGTTGCAACACCCTCAAGTGGACTGTTTTCGAGAAAATAGACGTAGAAGATACTAAGCCTTAAATATAGGCAATACGCGATGCACAGGAAGTTCCAGCAATAGTAGTATCCAGTGAAGTTGACAGGTATTCGAAACCATTTATTAACAGATTGCAGACATAATTAATTACAAAACCGCATCTGAAAATTCGTTATTTATTTATCTTTACTTTTGTTTATTTTAACAAATGTTACTTTCCAATGCAAATTTTCAATCGTGAATTTCTCCCTTATGATTTGCGCTAGCCAAAAACTTGCATTATATAACTTTACCACATTTTTTACAAGGAATCATCTCAGAATGTTTGTAAGATACATGCTTTGGAAAACTCCCTGCATCTACTCGTTGGACACTTTAATATGCACATAAAATTGTGGCTAAAGCAGTGTCCTATTTTTATTTTTTTTTTTACTGGTTTCGCGATAATTATTTTTTAAAGCTCAAACTACAGCAGATATAAAAAATCTGTTTGGTAGTTTACTTAAAATGTTTTTTTTTTGCCGTGACAATTTTTTTTTTCGATACAAAAAATTGTACGGTTTCGACTAAAAAGTCAACCAGAATTTCGTTGATTACGTAATTAGCTAAAACCTTAGTGTTTACTGCCTTGCAATGCAGCCAACGCGAGAAAACAATTTTAAACAACATTGCTGAACAGATTTTTGATCTGACTTGTTAAGGCGTAAAACGTTGATATCGCTAAAGAAGTTGAATCAAGAGATATCGCGTCCCGACCGCTGGAGAGAATGGCGCGAGGTACGATGTAACAGCGGAATACAACAGTAGCACCCAGAGAATACTATTGGTCAACGAGTACGTCTGACACGTATCTCGTAATGCGAAGCGACCCCGCCGAGAATCAAACCCGGCCATGGTGAGAATTTCAACAAGATATTCAAACTTGTGTTTGGGAACTAAATGTTTCTTAAATACTTTTGGGGCTTAGACCAACACAATATATTCAACGCTCTGTAATCCCGCGTTTTGCACCAAACGTCTCTCACATCAAGCATCAGATAGTCGGATACTTTAATATAGTCTATATAGAAGTAATGAAATATATGGAACTCTTGATAATTTGTGATATTTTACTCCCTCCCGTGTAACAAATAATAAACATTTTTACCCTAGATGAAGTAGAGAAACGATAATTGTTTTCATCATTACGTAATTGCAGGGTGTTGGAACATTGTATGTGTATATTTAGAGGGGCCAGTACTCGCATTTAAGTGTGTCCAAGTGGGCAAAAATTACTATTATATAAACTAAAAATATGCAAATTTTTACTTTGAAATTACGTTGTGGGAAACTGGCTGAGCAAATTGTACTCCCAAGAAATGTCTATAAAAGTAACAATATTTCATACAAATATAAAATTATGATTTTTCCCCATTTGAACGCCTTTAAAGGAACGAAACATTTAATATTAAACATACGTTCAAAATTGCGCGCGGGCAATATGATTTTACTTTGGGATGCTACATAGGACAATGCCTACCGTCCAATTACATATGACTTGTATGGTCTGGTATGTAGGTGGCAGTACTTGCTTCAGCGTCATTCTGCACAAATGGTGCGTTTTCAGACTCATGTTAATATATTCGTAGTGAAGGTTGTTCTTAAAAATATTGACATTATGTCATCATAACTTAACATAAATACTCAGGTTGACGTTAAGTAATAACATTTATGCAATGTGGCCGAGCAAGTGGCGCAACAGTGACACGTACTACTCATATTCGGGAGGAACAGGGTTTGAATCCCGTCTACGACCATATTGGATACGGTTTTCTGTGGTTTCCAGAAATCTCTCCAGACGTATGTTGTGATGGTTCCTTCTCATATAGGCCATGGCCGACTCCTTTCCTGTCTCCTGTCCTTGTTTAGAGCTGTGTGTAACAGTCTCTAATGACCTTGCTGTTGACGAGACGCCAAGTCGAATAAACGGAAGATCCCCGAGAAAACTCTCCTTCGGGAATCGAACCCGGACCACCTGAGTGGGAGGCTTGTAACTTAGATTCACACAGTGGATACTTCATTGGCTGACATACCACTCCATACATCTGTCAGCAGTGCTGTTTGTCTGGCGCCTGATGTCATCCATTGTAAACCATTTAGCAACGCTCATCACTACGTTTTAAAACTGTTTATATTAAAACCCGAGTGCATAGCAGCTAGCTAACCAAGCGTCAGGTCACATCGAAGCTAAACCTAAGCTATAAACTAACGTACATCACTTCCATCATCATAGCTCAGAGCTCTTCGCACGGCGAGTGGTCGTGCAGTCTACTGTTGAGACAAAATTGCTTCTTTTGTATGGCGGAATACACGAGGTTTTACATCTGCTCGAAGTTACCATAGCGAACTAAGTGAACGTCACGGTATTGCTTATTGTTTTCATTTGTTAAACTTATCTTCTCCTTGACAGCATTGGTCATATATGATCAGTATTGGATCCAGACACTTTTGTAAGCGAAAATAAGCCATACTACCCCTCCCCCCGTCTCTTTTTCCCCTCCATTTTGTTTTTCCGAATTTTACGGTAATGCAAGCAAAATATTGGGTAGAAAAATATTTAATATTGCTGTAATATTAATTTGGTGTTTGAAATTAAGTTTTAGCTATGCGAGAAATCTGTACTTCATTATTTCGTCATGTAATTAAGTTCAATTAAATCTTCAGGCGTTTACATACACATAAACATTAAGTACACGTAGTACCTTAAAGTTACAAAATAACGTTAATAACTCGTGGTTGTAGCAATAGATTTGCACGATTTTTTACATCCTAAGATCTCGTTAAAGCATCGTGCATGTGTATGTTTTTTATGTACTGCTCATGTCTGTTTTAGATATGCTTGGAATGTTTTGTTAGTTTACAGAATACACTGAATGCAGTCCTTTCACATCTTTAGTAATTTTGAGATGTTAATACTAGCATGAAGAAGTTCTCAAGCAGCCTATGTCTTTCTGTGTTTTATAACAAGTTATTCATAATCCTCGTAACTTGTTTTGAATGCCCGCATACTACTTGGAGCGAGCATCTTCCCAAAGTTATCTAATCACGAATAATTTAGTACCTGGCGTTTTATTTTCTAGCTATGTAACCAGAACCGTAAAGTATGGATGTAATATTAAAAATTATTTTCCTTGCTTTGATTCTCAGAAATATTTTTCTATATTTGTGTTAAAGATCATTTAGTAATGCAAGCTCTATGTTTAATAATCGTTTCTTGCTGAATTAATTTACAGGTTTATTAGAGAATGTTTCCCAGAGCTAGCAACATTTCTGAGAGATGTTCGTAACTCTAGCCGTGCAATGATGCACAGTGAGTGCCACCTTATGTGACGATATTGCCACGCTGATTGTATATGTGGCTGATCGTGAGGTGATTATGAACAAGTGATGTTGCTTGTCTGTGTGTGTGTGGTGTGGAAGGTGGTGATGAGAGTGATGTTTGTTGTGATTGCAGACAACCTGTGGAGCCGGGTGTCTGAGATGGTTGGCTACTTCAACTCGGAGGAGCGCCGCTCAGTACAGGTTCCCTTGCTCGACAGTGCTGACGAACCGCCAGTGAAGAGGCTGGTCTGTAGCCCCGACCTTCCTGTCTTCTCGCTCACTCAGGCCTTCGAAGACGCCGCTGCAGTGGAGTCCGCCGCAGAGAAGTTGTACGCGTGCACCATCTGCCGCAAGACGTTCGCGCAAAAGAATACCTTCCAGAACCACGTGCGCTCACATGGCAAAGAGAAGACGGCGGGCAGCGAGGACCCGTACCGCTGCAACATCTGCGGCAAGACGTTCGCCGTGCCGGCCCGACTGACGCGTCACTATCGTACACATACTGGCGAGAAGCCGTACCAGTGTGAGTTCTGCTCCAAGTCGTTCAGCGTGAAGGAGAACCTGAGCGTGCACAGGCGCATCCACACCAAGGAACGGCCGTACCGCTGCGACGTGTGCGAACGAGCCTTCGAGCACAGCGGGAAGCTGCACCGACATATGCGTATTCACACCGGGGAAAGGCCCCACAAGTGCGCCATCTGCGCCAAGACGTTCATTCAGTCCGGCCAGCTCGTCATACACATGCGCACTCACACCGGCGAGAAACCCTACGTGTGTAAGGTGTGTTCTAAAGGGTTCACTTGCTCCAAGCAACTAAAGGTGCATACTAGGACACACACGGGAGAGAAGCCTTACTCGTGCGACATATGCGGCAAGAGCTTCGGCTACAATCACGTGCTCAAGCTGCATCAAGTCGCGCATTATGGCGAGAAGGTGTACAAGTGCACCATCTGTAACGATACATTCACCTCGAAGAAAACTATGGAAGTGCACATAAAGAGCCACTCGGAGCCGTCTGCGGCAGCGACCACGTCTGCGTTAGCAGCGACGACGCGCAGTCCCCAGGCACCGGCCGCCGTGGGAGAGCTCTCCTGTGCCTCGTCAGCCAGCGACAAGGAGAACAAGGCGGACAGTGACTCGGAACAACGACGGCTCACGTTCTCCAGGTTCGGCGAGATGGAGGAGCAGGACGCCCAGCTGGAGTCTCACCACAACCCTCACCTACAACAACAGCAGCAGCAGCAGCCTGACATGAGGGAGTTGTGTCACTACCTGTACCCGCGCTCCAGCGAGTCGCACTACTACCAGCAACATGCCCCTCCCCCGCCCAGGTTGACCTCGGGGGTGGACCCCGCGTTGCTGGCCGCGGCGGCTGTGGCTGCAGCCCGCGAGGCGCGCAGTCTCTCCCCACTGCCTGGCTTCTGTGGCGACCAGGGGGAGGAAGACGACGACGAGGGGTACGGCCGTGCGGTGCGAAAACACAGGCCTGCCAGCCCTCTCGGCAGCATGCAGTCCCTATCAGTGACGGAGCCTGCCGTCTGTCCCGTGCCGGAATCCATCACCTCCATGCAGCTGTCACCCACGTATCAGTTCTCGCTGCAGCCACCCCCCGAGTACCAGCAGCACGGCGCCTACCTCATCAGCCTACCCGAAGAGCAGGTGTCGACGGAGGAGGTGGAGCCCATCCTGACCCCAACCAACAGTAACCCTGTCAGCCCCGTGCCTTCCTCCTCTCCTGACCCCTCCGACCTGGTGACGGCGCAGAGGGAGGCGCTCATCCTGCCTCCTCGCAAGCGCTCCAAGATGATCCTCGAGTCCATGGAGTTTGCTAAGTCGTCCGTCCGCTACAGCTCGGTCATCCACTACGCCACCAAGGCGTCGTAACTGGCCGTGCTGGCCCTGCGATCTCTTCTCTTCAGACTGACCTCAGTTGTATCTGTGATAACTGTGACCACCTTGGACTGCACCGTCGCGCCGGGATGCGAGCAATATTCTAGGTCACTGTGACGGAGACATTTGTATGCTGCCGTCGAGTTAAACTGCCATGTAATCTAACTGATCACGTGACTGGGAGGTACTAACCCGGAACTTGCCTGCAAAACACTCCAACCAGCACGCACAACAGACAGCTGTAGCATTAGTTTCGCTGACTTGTAAATAACTCGGTTAACCTGACTCTATTGTTTTTACATATAAAAGGTGTAAATATCATATAATGAACGTTACAGCCAGAGAAAATGTTAACAGACAAAAGTATGGTATATATGTTTCAAATGTATGTTTTTTCCGGCAAGTTCCTTAACACTGAGCAGTATGTTCGTCTAGACTGTGTAAATAGAATGTTAATGGATAGCCATACTTTATGTACAGTTATATGAACTTTATTATTTTAAGGTGCCATGCCACATGTAGACATTTGTGCACGACATAGATCTGTAGTTTAGGAGTAATGTTACAGGCTGCAACACTTGGACTAGTGTAAAGGTGGCAGTTAGACTTGTAATTTTTTCTCTTCTTCAAAATTGCATTCTTACTAATGCAGAAGACATCTGGATTCAAAACTGCTGCGTAAATGTAATTAATGCCCATGTTTTGTGTCATTTTTGGTGCATACAAACATCAAAACTTTTTTTACGCCTTAGAAATGAAATAAGTTGTTAGCAGTCATTGTGAAGCATTTTTGCATAATTTCGATGTTAATTTTATATTGTTGCGTATTAATTATTTGTGAAGTCTGAAAAGTTTTTTCTACTATATTCTCAAGTGGTAACGTTATATAAATGTAATACTCGAAACACTTTTTTCTATGATTATTTATTCAGTAATCGTCTTGATCATTATGTAACCAAAGAACGGAATTGTGCAGAGTTTTTACAAAATTTAAAATATAACGGCAAAATTGTGTATGTCTGGGAAAAGTTGTAATATAAACTTAAAGACTGTGTGGTAGGTAAGTAACCGTTAAAAACATCAGTTTAATTGTACACGTTTTTGAAAGTCCAAATGGAGAAATTACAAAACAGCAAACCTGGATAGTAATGCATGTCAACTTTATGTTTACCCAGAATGATTCATTAATTAAGTGTAACCTGTACTGCCGCAGTTAAATGCACGAGACTAGGCCTTTATGGCGGCAGATACTGTTCGCCAGAAATACTTTACTCGATAATTAATTTTTTCTCAGACAGCAAAAAATATTGTCCAAGTTAGTTTTGTGTTTTTATTTTTGGTAATATAAGGCTACGAGAAACCTACAATTTTAAACTGATGCCTTTAGCGCTGAACTGTATGCCACCCCCTTTTAAGTGTGTTCACGTGGAAAAAATACATAATGTAATATTTGCACCACATAGAGTTAGTTTTATAGACGTCGCTTTTGACTACATATTCCACGTGGGGAATATAACCTCGGCTCTCATAGTCTTCCCATAGTAGCATGTCAAAGTCAAATTTTGCAAGTTATAGGATCATAGAAATAACGAAATCTGACTTATTTGAATGGAATGATTAACATTGAAATTATATATTATGGACCATGCGCTAAAAGGTTTAACAACACATACCAAAGCCCCTTTAAATTGACATAAATAAAGAAATTGTCATATCAAGTTTTTTTTAAAACAAAGGAATTTCAGTGTGTGTTTTTAAAACTTTTAGTATATAACCCATAATATGAAATTTCAGTGTCAATTACTTCATTAAAGAAAATCAGTTTTTTTTTATTTCTATGTTCTCGTAACTTGGAAATTTTGACTTTTACATGCTGCTATATGAAGACTATGAGAGCTGAAATATTTTACAAGTGAAAAAATGTAGTCACACGTAATGTCTATAAAACTAATAACACTCAAGGGCGTCATGTCAGGTTTTCTAGGGGAGGGGGGGGGGCAAGATTTTGTTTTCCGGCGACAGTGACCTTGTTGCATCTTTTTTATTAATTAAGCATGTATAAATTATGTACTTTAATAATAAAACTTCAGTTTTATGTGCTTAAGTTAGCATTATTTAAATTAAAAAGTACAAAAAATATATTTATACACATAACATTCTAAATCCAGGGGGGGGGCATTTGCCCCCTCCCCCTGTGGCCCCAAATGACGCCCCTGCTAACACTATGTGGTGCAAGTATAAAATTATGCATTTTTCCCCGTGAACAACCTAAGACATTTTGAGACGGCCTTACAAGGGATTTCAAGATGCATCTAGAGTTCTGAAGTTCCTTAGTGCCTTATGTCATGTAAACAGTAACATTTGAAATACGTTCATAGACCTTATTGTCATGCATACAAACTCACTGCATGTAATATTCACTAACTTTCACTTTATTTTGTTGACACTATTGATTTCTTCGGCAAACAATGCTGAAGTCGATGTCGGCAGTGAACCCACAAACTACAATCTGGAAAAAGTTTTATCCATCAAGAAACAAGAATTTTGGATTCTTGCTTAAGGAGAAGGGGAAGAGGAGCTTAAATTTTTGACAACTCTGACAAATCGCATACTTCCGTTATACACGTGTCCGCTGATGTTTTATAATGGTGCACTTAATTCAGGCTCGGCTAAAGTAAATGTGTAACTAAACGAGCTACTCATCGAACAAATGCCCAAGCTTTGTCTTCGTATATTCATAATATTTATGATTAGTCACTACGTTCATTGTAGCCTAGTTCGAGTCTTAAGGCGGCCGCCTAGTGAAGGGTATGTTTGCGTGCGTGAGGCGAAAATAGATGAGGCGCTACGAGTGACGTCGGCCGGCGCATGTATTGTGATATCGCCTCTACGGCCAGAGTAGTAAACACGCGCGCAGTTTTACCGCCGTAATGTTTTTACTGTGCGACTATAAGCGGTGGCCCTTCATTTTATTGCAGACCTCAATTGCGAACAAATCCGTTACAAATATCTCGAGAAGCAATCGCGGGAAAGAGGGTTTTCAAATAATGCTTGCAGTGTGCGTGGTTGTCAAGTCAAGTAGACTGAAGTGTGTTTTCTGTTAGTAAACATTGTAGACGCACGCTTACTGGTCTCTGAGTAGAAACCTAACTCCGAACACGCTGCACGCAGTTCGATCGCCAATCAGGCGGCCGCCTTAAGTGTCTATGCAATATCTTCCGTTACATTACAATACAATGCTATTTTGCAAGACGTACTGGGGAAAATACAAACTTCATAACAGATACAACATTTCAATTATAAATATTATTTTTTTAAATATATATGATGAGGCGCAGGTGTTTCCGCCGGTACACTGCTGTACGGATGTGAGATTAAAATCTAAGCGAATAATTAAAAAATATAGAAGTGCAGTAAGTGTCCTCATGCAAATCATGTCTCATTGTCCGAACTTGTTACAAAGTACATTGAGTAAATTGTACTGTATTATTGTTTTATCGGAAAATGTCCGATTTTTACGTGGGGCGGTGACCCACCCTGTGAACTGGCCTTGGGTGCGTTCACTAACTCAATTATTTTTGCTCGTGTGAACATGGCAAGTATTGAATTATACTGTCTGTTGAATGTACATTTCCTTGACTTTCCAGAGCAAAGTGTACATGACGGAAGCCATTCCCCCTAAGAGTTGATTTAAAATTTTAGTTTCTGGAGTCGACAGACATATTAACCTGTCTTACGAAACCAGTTTTATTGTCGCTCAAGGTCGGTTATGAAAGTTTGTGTTGAAAGAAGAATTAGGAGCGTGCCTCTAGAGAGACGAAATGTTTCTTAAATGCGTCATTTAGACGTCCTTCCAGTATATTCAGCTGTATTTTTAATTATAAATGTGTTTTCTCCTTAACATCTACAACATACTTTATACCAAATATTTTCTCAAGGGTTTTAGGCATTCGTCCTTTTGTCATCTAAACGTTGGAAGCTGCTAAGATCCATCCACACATAAATAAACTGAAACTGACCAAAGTGAGGTCGTCAAAAATGTCGAGGGTGCAAAATATTTCCTATGTTAAGAAGTGAACATTTATACATAATACTTGCCAACAATTTCTCCGCCTTTCTTTATTGTTATTGTATAGGTAGAAACTCGAGAATTTGAAGCTTACTGGAATGTCCGGTCAGATCTGCAAAAACTGCACAGTAAGAACTTTTCGCATACATAAAAAGGTCTTTTTCCAAGTTGTTTAGCTTGCAGTTAAGAAATATGGGTCACAACATAGAAGAGCTTAAAACCATTTATTTTACGTTAGTAAAATTTTTTCTTTTGAAAGCTTTCGTTGACAATTATTTAAATTAATTTGTAGCGAATAAAAAGTTTCTCAATTTAAAGCTTATCTTGGTTAAATCTTAACAAATTTTGCCATAAATATTACTGTTCAACTATTTCAATAACAACACAATATTTTGCTTCTGTAACTGTGTGCTAGACAAACATTTTTTTTTTGCGACAAAATTACTTTGCGGTGCAGTGGTTTATAATGAATTATATGTTTTCTTTGCCACTAGTAAATTCATGTCGGGACAAAGAAACTGTTTCCTGTGTGTGCCAAGTTAAACTTGATTATTTCCTGATGCGTTCGTTGAAATACGTGAAGTCATGCAGAAGTTACGGATTCCTTTATGTTACGGTCATGTTGTCGGGTTTAGAATTATTGTGAACCATGTTACAGAATATTACTGGTATTTCTTTATTGATGGGTCTAGTTTATTCGATCTGTTAAATACGATGATGCAGCAGTTTCAGATGGCCCTATGAGATATCAGACATTTGGCTCGAAGGACTTCTGTCCTGTAGTCGTTTTCCAATTTTTTTTGTCAGTTCATATTTTATGCGCTGACGGAACGAACTTGAAAACTTGCCCAAGGAAGTAAAATTTTCCCTATCTCCATGTAAGGTAACTCGGGGAAAGATGCAACATTCAAGGAAGTTAGAAGTCATAATGTCTGAATAAATGTACATACACGTATTATGATAATACACTATTTTCGATGGACATTTGTGTAAGTCAGCAATAAAGTATAAGATTCTTAAAAAAACTTAAAAAAAATTTAAATAATAATTATCGAATCACAACAAAAAAACTGTATGGCTAGCATATTTCCCTTGAGTTACCTTATTAATTTGATTGATAACTGTGAATAGCACTCGAGTTATGAAGTATTTTTAATTTCTTTTTATGTAAACAGTGAGGCTAAGTTGTGCATTTTATGAAATTTGTGATGTTTTCGTATTGTGTTAAATGTACTGTATGTGTATAGATTTTTTGTATGATTAAGGCAACTACAGTTGTGTTTTTAAGGCACTATACAGGACTGCTTGTACACCCCTGGAATACCTTATTCCAGAAATGCCGTAACAGACAAAATAAATATGCTAGTATTTACCATAAAATATTTGTAAACGTAATCTGGAAAAAATAACGAGAAAAATGATTACTGTATTTTATTGGTTTACAAATTTTAACTAAATTAAAATTTGGTCGTAATAGTTTATACTCTCCTATCTGAACATCAATCTTGTGTCTAACATGTGCTGTGCTACGCTGCCGACAGTTCTCTTGATCAGCTGCATTTAAAAATGTTCAGTGCAGTCATGTTTTGATTATTTTTTCTCCACTATGCTTCTACCTCATTCTCTGCAGAGCAACTTTACCGAACTAAGTTAACTTTGAAAACTTCAGTTGCTTCTTATCAATGTTGTGTAACATGATTTTGTAAAACATTCTCTTTTTTTTCTGTCGAGATTGTGTACTGTCAAATGTGAATGTGTATTTTGAAAGACCTTGCGTACATGCGTGTGTAGAAGGATTTTTGAAATATTTTTTACACATTATGTGATTTTCCAGTGCTGTTACCTTTAAAATAATCTACGCTGTATTGCTAAGCTCTTGTCTTTCTTGTTGCGCTTAGAATTGAGCACAACAGTCTGTTATAAATGCCTTGTGAACAGTTTTCAATTTGGAAATATACTATTATTTTGTATTTTACCAGATCTTGTGGTCATTTTGTTAACACGTGTATGTTCTGGCATGCTGGCTTTGTAAATTTTAACCTCTGTATCCCTGGACAAAATATGGTTACCCTGAAATTTTAATGTCTGGATATCCTGATATGGATGCTGTCTGCCAGAAATCTGGGCACTGTATCTGATAAGAAAAATAAATATATACTTATGAACTAAGGTTGTGATTTAGCCCCGTCCATTTGACTGTTCCTGTCGTTATGTTAGGAAATATGTTGTTTAGTGCGAGGATGACGAGAAACTTGCCATGTTAAGTTCAGTGGTCAGCGAAAATGGTAATTTGTAAGTATTTTAGGCAAACACTATCAGCTGAAACATGTATCTGCATTTTAATAATTATTCTAGAATTTATCACATGCATGCACAGCAGTGTAAAGAAAGTTGATAGTACGGAAAATGTGTTTCCCATCCGATATGATAGCTCTCATAAACTGTTTTCGGAAACAGTAAAATACATACTGATATTACACTGTAAAAAATTTGTACTTTTACAAAGAGAATCTTTGGAAACCCAGTTCCCAAAGAAATACCTTGTAAAACTACAATGTTTGTCCTTGTAATAAAATACAAAGTTTATATTGGTAAAATTACAAGAATAGCCTTGTAGGTGTCCATTCAATAAGTAAGAAAATTAATTTAAATGCTCATTGTACTTAATAAATAACATAGCACTTATTTATCAAATAACTTTTGGATAAAGGATGTTAACATGAAATATTTTGAGAAAAAAATTGGAAGTGCTATGCTTCAAACCATACTAACGCTTAGTTTTCATTCAGCTTACCTCTAGCTAAACTATGTGACTTCTATATTGCTTAGAGTTTATTTGTATACATTCAATGTACAGTTCAGTAATTATTAATTATTTTAAAGCACGCAATTTTATTAATATAAACATTCACTTTATTCAAGAAAAATGCTTTCCAGAGGTTGTAATCTTTGCAAAAGTAATTTCCGCCAAATCTGATTTTGGTAGACTACACATTATTTCTGACTTTTTTGCAAACAAACGGCTTTTAACATTATAAACTCATAACTTTACAAGGACAATTTTTCAACATTTACTATAGTTTGTACAACTACAAAGACATACCTTGTCATACATAATAAAAAATATGTTTACAGTGCAGGAACTGTCGGTGTATAAGTACAAAGAATTCCTTGGTAGTATTACAAAGTTTACCTTTGTAACTTCATATACTAATGATTTAACGAAGGTAATCTTTGTACTTTTACAAGGATTTGTAAAAGTACAAAGAACAACTTCGTAAATTTTACAAATTTTTTTAGAGAGTACCAAACATTTCCGTCGATAACATCCAACAGTTGCGTACATTTACGTACTAAAGTAAGCTATGGTAAACTTGCTATATGGTTTCATGTACCTTATGACGAGGGTACCCGAGGTTCAGTGCATCGCTACATGGCGCCGTAGGTATCTGCGTACTCCGGAGAATAACGTGGACTGAGGCCCAGTAACACTACATGGCGCCGTAGGTATCTGCGTACCCCGGAGAATAACGTGGACTGAGGCCCAGTAACACTACATGGCGCCGTAGGTATCTGCGTTCCCCGGAGAATAACGTGGACTGAGGCCCAGTAACACTACATGGCGCCGTAGGTATCTGCGTTCCCCGGAGAATAACGTGGA
>PNEQ01013602.1:0-46776 GCA_003012365.1 Medauroidea extradentata | reverse complement strand
GCTGCACTCGGGAGTTGAATTTAAATCTTTCAAAAATCACATTCACTCGTGGCTTGAAATGTCTGTCAAAAGCTAGAAGCAGATTTTCATATTGCCACCCTGCTAACGGTTTATCAAATGTCACTACGACTTCGTCCGATTTCTCGCCCATCAAGTACATAAGCAAGTCAATTTTCTCGTCATCGTTGCAGCTCGCCTGGCCACTTAGGTTCAAATACCGATTAAAACGTACTTTCCATCTGAACCATGCATTCGGGTCTGTGAAATCTAAAGGTCCAGGAGGTTTCACTTAATTACGTAATATTGTCCGCCGCGATTCAACTTCCTCTCCACCATTGTCTTGTCGTCCATCATCGTCGACCCGACCGTCTTTGCGAGACATTTCTTTTTCTTCACACGATCCCCATTAAATAAACACACGACGCGTAACCGTTTCACGTAGTTGTTACAGTATTCAACGTAATGTACGGGCGTTAATCCGATTTAACCGCTGCCACCATGTTGTAAGTTCAATTGGCTCTCACACTTGTTATCACACGCCTCCTGTCCCGGCCGCCATCTTCCAACTGCCGTCCACCACCCGAGTCAAGCCCACAACAGCTTCAAGAATAGTTCCACCCCAGACTTCAATTTTGAGAGATGTTCGCCTAACTTTAAACTGTTTGTCAACCTCCTTGAACAGACTGAATGGCAAAATATTTATTTCTGACCCCGGGTCCAGTTTTATGTTCACTACTTTATCTTCTATCAGTATGCGCTCCTGCCACTCGTTAACATGGTTTATTTTGGTCTCTCTAGGATACACAGAGTTGACCGTCACAGCATCACAATAAAGACTCTTGTCATGCCGACATGTGCTGACAAATGACCTCACCTACAAAAGTGCAAGACAGTGTAGCATAGTGCAAACTGTACCAACATGGCGGTTATAAATCGTCCACAGCGAGTCTACCAATAGATGGCAGTATGTCTAAATGTTTTAAAACTCATTCTTGTTTTGTTGTCAGATAATTATATATTTTAAATGTGTAGTTATTTGTTACCATTAATGTTTGCCTTGTGTCTTACCACTTCTAGTGCCTGTATCACTTTATGTTGTATATAATATGTCATGATTTAGTGTAACCATAACTGATACTTGTAAACAGTGACTGATGTAATGTTCCAAAGTTAGCATTGGTGGAGATTACCACCCCGCCATCCTCGGCAGGGAATAAACCTCTCTCAGTGAATTTTCCTTAGTTTCATTTTAGTTTCTCCATTCCTAGTTTCTTCAGGGTCTTGCTCCCTTCTGGGCAGTGGCTCAATCTGTTACCTCCACGGGTCTTGCTCCCTCTAGTGCAGCGGCTCGGATACCCCTCCTGTGAGTCCTGCTCCCTGCTGGGCAGCGGCTCATTACATCCTCCCCGACTGGTTCTTGCTCCCGCCAGGGCAGTGGCTCGTCACACCCTCGCCAATTGGGTCTGGCTCCCGCTAGGGCAGCGTCTCAAGCCCTCACACCCCTCTATCATCCTATTCCCTACGACGACGGACACGTCACTCTTACTAGATGAATGATTTACTTTTACCACCTCCCTAACTTTACAAACTCTGCAAGAGGCAGCAAAGTGATCCTGGAACTACTCTCGAAACCAAGTGTACAATCTTAGATTGTGCCACTAGAGTGCAGGGTATGTTACCTGCGCCTTTTAAAGGAGGAGCGTAGTTTTATTTAGAGACAACAGGTTGTGTACGTGTCGCTGTTTTCGTTAAGCGTTGCGGTTTTTAGCTACAATTTTACAAATTGTTACAGTGAATAGGCTACTACTGTTGTTAAGTGTTACCAATTCAACATAAGATTACAGTTTTATTTAAAAGATATATTTTTATGTCTTATCCTTAACAAGACCTACTGACATACATTGTGACAAAGAGTAATAGTACCAGTTTTGGATAAGTGATACTCCGGTATGTGAAGGACATAAAACGTATTTATCGGCAAAGACTACATAGTATATTTTCCTTGCTTTCAGAGTAGTGAGCCCGTCTCACTCAGACTTACAGCGCTCAATTATACTAACACTGTATGCCGGTATCACACGGCACGTGCAACACGCTCATCAGGGCCAATTATCTCTATCTCCCCATACACCCTACAGCACAAACTCTGGTAACGCCACTGATCGCGGGACGTGGCAACAAAACCACTACTGATTAATATATAACAGCGTGCTCAAATTCAATTACATTTATTATGAATACTTACATATTTGCAGTTACAAATAATGATGCTATAAAGTGCTACGGTATTCCGTACTTAAAGTTACACTTGACAGTCATAAACAAATCCAACATAGTGGCTGAGTCAAAAGGGGTAGGGTTCAAAATGGAAACGATCGCCTCGCGACCGAAATGGCACCGAACAAGAAAGATGAACTAGATTGTGAATACAAGAAATAAACCGATGAATAAACTAAAACAAATACAACAGAAACTTACCAAGAACAAACGGGTGAAGCTTTGGTGCCATGTCGGCCACGAGCAGACCGGACCTACACTTGGGTTGGAGCACGAATGATGACTGACTTGAGCGAGCACACTCAACCCGGCAGACGGCTGGGAAGAGGGGAGGAAGGTAGGGGAGGCACGGAAACGGCCGAGGCCGGTCAAAGATCCACGAAGCAGAGGGGTGAAAGGGGGGAACACCACATGTTCACTGGAGCACTCACTCATGGCGCACATTTTAAACAACAATTCCTCTGCTAAGCACTGCTAGTCTTTATCCTTACAGGATATTTCACGTCCTCACAGATGTTCGTAGAGCTGGACGGCCAGTCCAGTTCAGTAGGTTGTTTGTAAAGTAACAATACTTTATATTTTTATTTAAGGCACGGCTATGCCGTGTTAAATGCTACACGCACTGCGTTACAGCAATGAAACCGGCACATCTACAACTGACGGCAGTAGTTGAAATGTTACTTTAGACGAACCTATGAAATGTCAGAACAAGGAACAGGATATGTCTTCCTTGCTACGTAAATCTTGTATGCTATTGTTAGTTATACTGAACTGGATACTGTTTTCTTTTGTGTTAGTTTACTTCCTCAGCCATGCTCGCAATCTTCAATGAATGCTGCAGATGTGTTGCCTATTAAGAATTATTTTTAATGCTCACACAAATTAAATCCAAAAAAAGAGTGAAGTATCACTGAAAGAAGATACCATAGTGTCTTTTTTCTGTCATATTTAACAAACAGAAGTTTTCAATGTTATTGCAACGCATGAAATATCAGTTGCAGTGCCAGATATACATGGTTACGATCCACAAGTACAAGATAATGCTGTTTGATTATTTATGTGGGAACTAAAATGTTCGTTTGTATTTACAAACGTATCATATGTACTATTTATACTTGATTCATAATATACTATTACGTGGCTAATTTTACTCACGTCAGCAATGTTAAAGTATCATTACATAAGTTGTACGTTCCATCCACATCCACGACACACAGAAAAGACACGAAACTTGGGCTTAGTTTTGGGAAAACGAAACAATTTGTATCTGCGAATGTGTGTATTATACATACATAACAATTTTATGTTACTAATTGTGTAAAACAGAATTTAAATAAAAATATATTTTACAGTATTTTGTATTGCAAATTGTAATACAAATATTTGTAGGTCGTTAGACTTGTTGCTAATCAACACAGGAATAATGCCGGAAATGTTTACATTTTTCCATAGTATCCTGCGTTACCTATGCAGTCATTCAGCTGTTTCACGTGCAAAAATCTAAACAAGGTTTGACTTCAACAGTCTATGATGTAACGTTAAGCGCTAAAGCTAGGCATTTCGCCAACTGTTACCATCGATGCGTTTCGGGCGATGCATCAGAATAATGCGTTAAGTATGTTGACCGTTGCAGCCATCGGCTTATATTCCCCAATAAACAGATTGTCTGTGGGCTGACTTCTCAGCGGATGTAAGGCTTGTGAGTAGGGACCCTGTTTTTTCGCAAAAAAAAATTTGCCCCAGTTTGTTCCAGTGCCTTACGTGCACATCTGTATATCTGCTTCATGGTTATTGGCAGCGTGTCTATGTGAACAGCCGTACCTCATTTGACTAAGCCAATTACATAAAGTTTCCCGCAACATCACTACGTCTGTGATTTCTGGTAGAATCTCAAGGCTTGTGACAGTTAAAATAAACAATCACTGACCACGAAACAGAACTGCAGGTATATACGTAAGGCACCGAAACAAAGTGGGGCAAAATTCTTTTCGCGAAAAACAAGGGTCCCTACATGTGAGTTAAGTGTGGCCAGTACTGCTGCGCAGCAACTACCGTGCTACTGCGCATCCTCAGACTACAGTGAGTTACGACGGCCAGGCTACTACGATTATATATTTATTCCACACACCAAAATACATCAGTTTAACTTTAATACAGTTTTCTTCTGTACTGTGCACTTTTCAGAGAAGGTGTAAACCACGAAACCACGTCGCATTATGTGTTTACAAGTGTGTACAATTTGACTGAGTAAACTGGGTAGCGCAAGCTTTTCAACCAAGTTGCCCAAACTTCGCAATTCGACAACTCAATACTATTATAAACTTCTGATAAAAAGGAAATAATAGGCAAGCTCCCTGTTACATTTGAGTTTTTTTTGTCATCGCAGTCTCTTACCGCAAAATTTACTACCATTTACTTACTTTCACGTGTAACATAATCACTTATCAAATATAAGCCAAATCTAACACTCACTGAAAACGCTTCCCTATTTCTCTTAGTCAAAAAACATTATATTTGCTGTTCCCCCACTACTTTCCAAGGATGGAGAAGAACACTTGCAATACCATTGTAAGTTTGGTACACTTCGATTCACGAATGCTCCATACAGACATAGAAAAAATCATGTTACCCCGGTCTTACAAGTTACAAAACTGACATATGCAGCCTTTTCTCCGCAGCTTATAGATTAAACTTAAATTGAAATAATTTTAATAGTTTCGCTTATATTAACGTAAATATATTCATTACGATACCGACACATAATTTTGATGCGAATCAGAATATCAATACTTGTTCACTAGTTTGTGCGTTACCTTTGTACAGAATCAGCATGTTCTACAGTCCATGCTCATTCCTATTAAAAGCTTTACCGCTAAAAAGAAAATATTATGAGCAACTTATAACCGAAAACTCTTTAAATTGTGACATTTAAGGTTTATATTATGAAAACTATATTGCACATATTTACAACACACGTGGTTTGTTACCCCCATTTTTGTGTGGGGCATCTTGTTGCAGATGATAAATGTGGGATAGATGCCCTCTAAGGGAAAAAATTGTTACAAAATCACTCACTAACTAAAGGGATTATCTTATTTTTTAATGTGTTCAAAATTCTTTAAAAATTTAAGGTACGGTATCCAGTATCGTATTATGCTTTTTAAAAAAAGTAGTACAGTAATTATATAAACATATGCACTTTGGCCATATATCACCTGATATGGGTGAAGTGCCCAACCCTCTGTGGGAGACGCCCCACAGTGAAATTTTTACTACAAATGCACTAAATTATACAAAATCAGTCTTGTAGAAACCATTTAATCAAGTAAGTTGTTCGCCATAAGACAGAATTGTAAGTTTTAGATGTTTCTGTATTATTGCAGCTTAATTTTTTTTGCATTTTGCTTCCCGGCTAGGAACCATATAAATTGCACATTTCGTGAAACAAATTTTTGCTTAAAATGCACTGACTCTAATCTACCATTTCATTCGTTTGAAAATGGTTTTTGTAGTAAATTTAGTTTCCTTTTTATCTGAGCCACTCATGCTTAATGCCAGAACTTTTTTCTCTTCATCTGGATAGCATTCCTTTTCCTTGATGACTTTCCTATCTTATTAGTTTTTGCGGCCAGTTTTATTTTCTTCACTTGAAATATGTTCTGCGCATTGCTTCAGCACTTTGTCCCATATTTGTGGAATTTAGGTATTATATTCAATTCCATGAACTGCTTCGTCGGTGTTTGCATTATCAATTTAGATTTTTTGTCTCCTATTCTTTTACTATTACAGAGTAAAGAGTTGGTGATACATCCAGTGTGGAGTTTTACATTCTGTTTCCTGCAGTGGTTGAAGTTGTAGCCGATTTATTGGACTTAAGTAGCAATACTGAAGGACATGTAAATGTAGATGAAACTTCTCCATGCCTATCCAAATACTTAGACCTAGGCTCATTTGTCGGTTTCACAAATGTGTCTGCAACCACATTTTCTGCTCCTAGTAACTGTTTCTGAATTTAAGACCTCATTTTCTTTTTCAGAACTCTTCTCCCGTTGGTTAAGATTATCAGAAATCAAAATATCAGAAATACTGGAAAGTCATTTGGTTATGCTTTTAGATTTAACAGATGTATTCCTATAGCATGAAAACCAGCAAATTATTTGATGCAGCTGTCGTTCACGTCTTTCTAATCAGCACTGTCACCTGAAATACTGAGATTTTTCTGTTCATTTTGTGTAGCATTCAATAAAAATCTTGTTTGGAAAATGTTCGCAGAGACTTGAAAAAAAATTTCAATCACGACTTTTTCGTCTATGTGTGCAACATTAATTCTTTCGATACACATAATTTAATCTCAGTTTCTTTTTCTATTACCTAATTTTATCACTAGCTACTTGGTTCCTCGAACAACACGATGAAATTGCAAACGCGACAAAGATAAATAGCTTGGTAATTTGAACGTCCGCCATTTGTGATAATTACCGTTCAAAGCAGTGCAGATAAATAAGAGATTTTCTCGGGTTATTCTTTTAACCAGGCTATTCTTTATCCCAGAGGCTAAAGGAAACAATTCTCACACCTGTCATCAAATCTATACGAATAAAGTGTTCACAACGCTGATAAATAACACAGTTCTCAAGTCAGTCTTCTATTACTAGGAACATGCGAAATTCGTGTTTTTTGGCGGTAGACTAGACTGCCAGCTACACTGTTAAGAAATGTTGTACTTTTACAAAGAAAATCCTTGGAAACCCAGTTGCCAAAGAAATTCCTTGTAGAACTACAATAGTTGTCCTTGTAATAAAATACAAACTTTATGTTGGTAGAATTATAAGGACTAGCATTGTAGCTGTAATTTCAATAAGGAAAAAAGTTAATGTTCATTGTACTTCATAAATAATGCTGAACTTAACTATCAATAAACTTTTGAATAAAGGTCTTACACTTGAATATATATATAGACACACACACACACACACACACACACACACACCGGGAGGTGCTAAGTTTCAAACCACTCTTCCCACTCTTAGCTTCCACACATCTTACCCCTAGCCCACTGTGATTTCTGTATACAAAAGTCTTTACTTATTTGTATACATTCAATGTACAGTTCAGAATTATTTTTAAAGCACGTAATTACTATACTCATTCACTTTATTCCAGAAAAATACTTTTCAGAGATTGTGATCTTTGCATAAGTAATTTCCGGCGAACTTAAGATTTTTGTAGGCTACACAATTTTTCTAAGTTTTTTTTTTGACGTGACAACGTCTTATAATTCGATAGAGCCGGCTGCACGCACGAAGAAACATGACTCATGCGGCGTTACCTCGCTCTGAGGCATTCCATGTAAGGCTTGAAGTGCAAGCGAGAGCGCGGAACGAGCGACAAAGAAGTACAATCGGCCTTTGCGTTCGGCAGTGTTCGACATCCGTCTCTCTCCTACTTGAGTGAGCGATGCGTCTGCGTGGACAGCTGCTATACTATAGTACATTTACATGTTTTGATCGAGTATCAAGTGCAGACGTTGTCACGTTCAACTATCGTCAGTAAACCGACTTTACAGACAACCAATTTTTTTTTATTAACATTATGAACTAATAATTTTACAAGGAAAAATTTTCAACATTTATAAAAGTTTGTACAACTACGAAGAAGTGCCTTATCATATTTTACAAAATAATTTACAGTGCAGGAACGGTCGGTATAGGTACAAAGAATTCCTTTGTAGTATTACAGTGTTTACCTTTGTAAATTCATAAACTAATGATTTTACAGAGAAAATATTTGTACTTTTACAATTCTTTGTAAAAGTACAAAGAAAATACTTGTAAATTTTACAAACATTTTTTAGAGTGTACTGTGCATTAGTTTGACCTATGTCATTGGCCTGATAGCTTGTGGCTCACTCTGGAGACCTCTGCTGGCCAATAATACTAAACACAGTGGCATTGTGACCAATCTACTATGACTTTATCCCATAGTTAATGTCTTACAGTGAGCAGAAACCAATGGAATTACCCATTTGTCTCGGGTCTGTGTAGGGCAGTGGAGTCTAGACTGTCGGCAACAAACAACGCAAATTTTACATGCCTCTACCTATTACCCATTAAAAACTACACAATAGCCTAGCATATGTTCCCGGGGTCTCTCGCATAGTTGACTGGGACATCTGTCCTTTTGTGTCGGTGAAATGCCCCATGTGAATTTAAATTATGTGTCTACAGTGCAGTGAATATAGTTTTCCCCTGCCTTTTCAAAACAGGATTTAACTTCATTGTGGGCGAAACATACATCCAGTATGCACACAATATTATAACACCATACATGTAAACTTTTTTCTTATCTCTTTTGGAGCGAAGTTACCAAACCTACACAAAACTTGTTCTTAATGTGGCCTGGCTTGTTGAGTACCAATTGGTGGGAACACACGCTGATAGACCATGCATCTGATGAGAAGTTTGCGAATCAGACAGACTGGTGCCTCTCTCCCACATTTATGCTTGGTTTAGAATGGGGTATACTGGTTCCCATAGATATTGGTCGACAGTGGCAACATTTCAAAGGTACACATGGAGCTCTAGCTGAGGATAACACAGAGAGAGTTGAATTTTATGAATTTTGCGACACCACTGCAAAGATGTTGTTGTGGTTTTTCATTCACGTTGTCTATAAACTAGGAGTCATCTCAACTTTCCTGGCCATAGCTAAGTCCAAGGCTGCTTCACTGAAAATACACTCAGTTCTGAGGTTTGAGTTGTTAGGTGCCTTCTACGAAGAAAGATAGTGGAATTGGTGAGCAAGATGTCCAGTGGTAAGGTTCATCCTTGGTCATCTACATGTGGTCAGACTCATAGACTTTTCTGTCCTGACTGAGATCACTACCACTCAGATTCAAACCATATGTCGCAGATCAAGCCACTGAGATTCAGTTACTTTTGCCACCCTGATCTTTGTGCTATGTCTCGTCAGTGTTAACCTAACAGACCTATCATTGTGTTGTGAACTTTCTGACAAATTGTGGAGTAGTCCAGCTTGGTTTTGCAGCACTGATAGTTAACTAGCTCTGAAGAAGGATTGCCTGTGAATATGATCCAAACACCTGATCCATCAGATACAAATTCTAGTAGTTCAGTATGGGATGGTACTTTGTTAGTGTTACTGGAAGGATTTTGGTCATTATCAAACTCAAATGGATAACACCATATATGCTTAAAGGTAGAGCAACATTTATGAAACAGTATCATTGGTAATGTAAGATATTGAGTGCTGAAGAATTAAAGGCTTCATTAATGTTTTGGATTTAGATTGTTCAACGTGATCTTGTCTCAGAGGACTTAAAATTACTTGCTAGGTGTAAGTGCTTCAAGAATTTAAGGAACGTGGATCCATTTCTTGATCACTTCTGATGTATGGAGGGAAACCGAAAAGGCTTTGGATGCTGAGGCTCTTTCAACAATGATCCATATGTAAAGAGAAAGGAGATTCTAGATTTGAGAGGTGCAAGTGTAGGTCCATAAGATCCTTAGCATTTACATCCAGATCTCATCGTGTCTGATGTATCCTATCCCTGAGATTAGCTAGGCTTGCTCGGTGATATGCACGCAGTGCTGCTAGCAATATTCATCCATTCCAACACCTGCATCCCATATACAAAACTCTACACATTTTGTGGAGAAACTGAAAAGTATCATAATGCAATATGAAGACATCCTAGTCAGTTTTGATGTAGTGTCGCTTTTCACAAATGTACCAGTCCAAGAAGTTCTCCAGACCCTACTCAACCAGCTTAGGAAGGACTACTGCAACCACAAACTGTTGAAGCTCACATAACACTGTGTTGCATCTATATTTTTCACATTTTGAGGGAAAGTCTATGTGCAAAACGAGGGTGCTGCTATGGAGTCACCACTTTCACCTTTGCTGGCGAATATCTTTATGGCCAACTTCGAGCAAACCACAACACTGGTTCCGATATGTAGGTGATACATTCGAAGTTTGGAGAAATTGAGATGAGAAGCTGGAGCAGTTTCTTGGTCACCTCAAAAACATCTACTACAACATTCAGTTCTCCATGGAGATGACAACGGATGGCCAACTTCTCTTCCTGGTTGTTTTAGTCTATAGGAAGCCCAATAATACCTTAGGCCACAAAATCTACAGAAAACTCACACACACTGACAGATACCTACAAGCAAATTCTCACCATCCTCCATGCTAGAAATGGGCTGTGCTAAATACACTTATCTTTAGGGCAAAAAACATCTGTGGAGAGGAACACCAGGGAGAGAAGTTCAAACACCTGACTACTGTGCTAGAAGCCAATGGTTACACAAGGCGCGAGATACAGCAGACCATCAAGGCTGATTCGAAAAAGAAGGAAAAGAAAAAAAATAAACCATGTTGCCATATTGCCCTACATTAAAGGCACTACTGACGAACTGGCCCGCCTTCTTAGAAAACATGTGATGCAAACAGTAATGAAGCTCATGAGCAAAATCAGCAGCATACTGGGATTGGTTAAAGACAAAACTCCAGCCGAAGAGCAGGCTGGTGACTACAAAGTTCCCTGCTCATGTGGTAAAGTCTACATAGGCCAAACAGGAAGGAAAATTACCACCAGAATAAAAGAACACATACGAGCCTACAAATATGAAAACCAACAGTCAGCCATAGCATAACGCTCGATGCACACCAGACATAACATTGAATTAAACAGTTTCATCACAATAGCCAACATGGGGAATTACAGGTTGAGAACCATCAGAGAAGAAGCCATAGAGATATTAAAACACCCCAACAAACATGAACAGGGAAGATGGCAACAAATAAAATAAAATATAGGCTCCTCTTTTCATTAAAAAAAAAAAAAAAAAAAAAAAACTAGCAACCCAGGGATCCAAGTACAGGCTCGCCAGGGTTGGCTGACAACACCTGCCAATCAGAAGGATGTTTGCAGGCGATTGGCTGAACAACTCAGCCATTCAGAGAGCAGCAGAACAGAGACAGTTATATAAAGAGACCATCCCATCCCAGTCAGTCTCAGTCTGATCCTGCATCAACCTGAATATGGCAGCTGCAAGGACTGACGAAACATTGTCTAAGAAAGAACACAAGACGCGGCTCAACCCCAAAAGCCACAAATTTGAAACATTGAACCTAAGGCAATACCTAATTGAATTCACCTGCAAAATTTCTATCACACAAAATTTGGCAAACAAAAAAAATTTACAAGAAAAACAGTTCAGTATTTGGATCACAACCTGCAAGTCAGAGACCTTTCAGAAATTTGACATGCAAAGGCCTGTTAAGTGATTTTGTGAGTCCATCAGCAACTTGATTGTCAGTACTGACATACTTCACTTCAATGATGCTCTCATGGATCTTTTCCCTTATAAAATAGTGGTGAATATCCATATGCTTCAGCCTTTTGTGGTTTCCAGGATTCTTCGACACAGTAATGGCTGCTTGATTGTCGTCGTAGATAAGCACTGACTCACTTGGCTGGGGAACACCAAGGTCACTAAGAACTCCTTTTATCCAACAAGCCTCTGTTGCAGCCGAGCTGAGGGCCATATACTCCGTTTCTGTTAATGAGAGAGCCACATTGGGCTGTTTATTTGATGCCCATATCACTGTACATCCATGAACTAAAAACCCAAACCCTGAGGTGAATCTTCTGTCTTCCAGGTCTCCTCTCAGATCAGCATCAACATATCCCTCCACTCTCAGAGTTGTCTCTTGACGATTGTACGCTAATGGCAGTTCTAGTGTTCCTTTAATGTATCGCAGGACACATTTCAGAGCTATCCACAACTGATCACTTGCACTGTTCTGATGTCTGCTCAGCAAACTGATAGTTACACTCAAATCAGGCAGCGTACACAAGGCTCCCAATCAGTTGACGGCACCTTGTCTCTTACTCAGTGTCTTCAGACAGTTGGTCATTTTTCAATATTTTGAAGGAAGGGTCCATCGGAGTCGCTACTGGCCTTCAGTTTTCCATTCCATACATATCAACTAGAACTTATTTAAAAAATTGAGTTTGTTTATCATGAGAATTCCTGATTTTCAGTCTTGTGAAATGCATATTCCTAAATAATTTGAAGCTTCCCCGACATCTTTCATCTTGAAGTTTTCTATCGGTTTTGACTTTAGCTTTTAGATTTCCTTCTCACTACTTCCAACTATTAGAAGATCGTCTACGTACAACAGAACATACAGTAGTGTGCATCCTATTTTTCGTACATATTGCACAGAAATACGATGGTGAAAGAAATATAAATAATCAATTATAACAGATATTCACTTAAATATTAAAATAATGAGCTATATACATTGATATTACTTTTAAATAATTATTTATTCTACGTTTTGTTATTAATGACTGTGCAAAAGTATCAGGCCACATACTACTTCGTCGAAAAAATAAAAAAGAATAAGGAGAATTGGGGTTAAAAGTCATGTACTCTTTCACACGATTAAAAACTTTGTCGCCATGCCGTTAGCAGCAACGACTGCAGTGCACTGACGAGAAATTGAGTCGATTAACCGTGAGATTAGTTCTTTTGGCAATTTTTCCCACTCTTGTCGCAAATGGTTCCACAATTCCGTCTAGTTGGAGTGAGTTTTCATTCCGACACGGACCTTCAGGTTTCGCCACAAGTGTTCGATGGGATGTAAGTCTGGTGACTGCAGCAGCCAAGCTAGGAGGTGGACTTTTTGGCTCTGAAGAAAGTTTTTCACAAGACGTAAAGTGTGTTTTGCATCGTTATATTGTTGAAAAACCAACCACGAGGCAAATTTTTCCTTCCAATCGCTGCATAAGGGCTAGCAGAATGTTCTTGTACATTACAGCAGCCATATAGCCATGAATTTCCACCAGCGGACAAACGCCATCAGCAAAAAAGCTTCCCAAACTTTGATGTTCCCACCACCGTGTTTAACAGTAGCAGTTTGATACCTTACATTATATCTGGTACCTGTTGGACGTCTTACGTATATTCTACCATCACTTCCAAAAAATTGAAATTAAGTTTCGTCAGAAAATAGCACTTTCCGCCATACTGATGCCGTCCAGTGCTGATATTTTTTCGCGAAGTCATACCTAGCCTTCTTATTCTTTTTGTTAGTTAATGGTTTCTTGACACTAATCCGTTCAATCAGCCTTACAGCCTTCAGACATAGAGACACCGTACTCCGACTAACATAGGCTAGTTTTTCACTTCGTAAATTCCATGAAACTTCAGCTGCCCTTTTTCGCGGATCAACAACACACTTCCTTTTTATAATTTTGTTGACACGACTCGAAACTTTTTGCGTCATCGTCGCCAAAAGAAGACTAATTTTTCTTTGTGTAGCCTGTTTTAAAACCGATGAGCATAAAAAAAGGAAACAAACCGGGAGTACTGAGCCGCGGAGAGTAGTGTCCCGATACTTTTGCACACAGACGAAAGTCATTTTACGTAGTACACGTAGCATATGCTATGAACCAATTAAAGATTTAATGTTTCTGTGTATATTCTAACTTGCTTAGATATTTTGGACAATGAACAAGTGGAGGAGTAAAATTTTTTTATCCATCCAATGGGTCACAGTGTATTTAATAGTTTGTTAGTTTACTTTTCTTTAAATTTCTTCACAACCCTAAGAGTTCAGATTTTAAATATTACTTAAATCTGTTTACTGCCATTTGTGTATTCATCATCATAAATCAAAAAACAACCATATTCCTTGACGGATTCGATAACACTCGTGGATTTATGTAAGACATTCAATGTGTTTTCATCCACTTAGGATTCAAATGTGGAAAATAAACCTACACAGACAATTAATGCTATTGCATGCATGTCTCTTTAAGCAGAAACCGTTATGGTAACCCGTTTATTTAAAAATATGTAGACGGTTAACTAAAAACACCCTTCATCCTGTTCCATTATTTTTCACGGCACTAGGTGTCAAATTTCGGAAAATCAATGACCTACATTTGAAGTATTTAGGTAAGCAATGATCTTCAGCAAAAATCGCGTTGATGTCTAAGAAATCCAATAAAATCAATATATATATATATATATATATATATATATATATATATATATATATATATATATATATATATATATTTAGAAAATTTTCCGAATTTGACACCAATTAAAAAAAAAAAGGTAAAATCATGAGTTTATAGTATATTTTACCCTATTTTAAGTCTTTGAGGTGAAATTCGGAAAATAATTTTTAAATATATTTTCGGTCGTTGCATAAACATTATTCTGAAGCAAACAACACTTGAATATCTTTTCTGGTTTGATAGTTATGGAAGAATAATCTTAAACACATTTAATGTCCGTTCGCACCCTTACTTAAAGACTTTCGTAACGACTTGCGGTCTTGTGTTATATACTTGTATACATATCTAATTGAAGAAAACATCATGGCGATAACCCATTTGGTTCGAGCTGTACAGACTATTAACAAAAAAAATCCCCTCTTTTTACTCTTTGAGAAACGAATTTCAAAAAATCTAAAAACTGCTTTTTGGGTATTCACATCAGCATAATTTTGAATAATATGTTTTTTCACGGAAGAATGATCATTGTAGTAATAAAGTACAAAGAGGACCACGTAGAGATCAGTAAGCAAGATAGGTTAGCTATCTGTGCCTGAATAAATATGTGTATTATTTACATAAATGTACAGGCGTAGTAACTGTGACATTGTTCGCGTGATTCAAACAGTTTTGTTTAGCATAATATTTTTCCAGTGTCAATTTTGCAGACTGTCAAACTCATAATTTATTACTGAGAATAGCTTTATTTGGCGAACCTGCAGAAATATGTCTCTTAATACTTAGTGCATAATGCTTTCATTTATTAACGCAAACATTCTAGGTGGGCGAAATGTTGTGACCATGATCTTATAATTACAGGTCTGGACACTAAGCCTATCTACGAATGTTAATGAGTTGACCCCTTCATTACTGAAAGCGCCACTAGTAATGAAAATGTTGTTTTAACAATGCAACATAGCTTCTACTACCAGTGCTTCTAGTGACTATGATTTGAACTTGCTAGTTGTAATTCCATTTATCACAATGTTAAAACAACAGCAGAGTGCCAGTGGTGCCAATCAGTCATATGGGGGTCAATCTTCAACTCCAAGTAATTAGACCTGTTCCTTTATAGCTGTCTTTGTGATGCTCACTTAATTTTGAATGCATTCTTTAAACATGTTTGGTATTACTGAAATAAATTAATGTAAAATATGATTCGGACTGGTGTTCATAGAGGCATGGTAACAGTCACTGACGGGCTTTTACAAAACACACAGGGGTTTGCTCCCATTCTATGTATAAGCCTTTTAAATTTACACTCCTCAAATTAATTTTAAATACGTACTAATACATGAATTGAGAAGACAGAAATGATTCTCAATGAGGCCAGCAGTAGATTTATGTTTTATGTAAATTTTTTTGTGAATTATGGTGGTAGAATGCTGGTGACTAAATTCACATGTCATATAGTTCATAACAGAATGAGTTACTATCATTGTTTTTGTCACATTAGCTGGTCTGACTGGTCTGGGGCTAGCTCATACGGTATCTCAATTTAAACAGTACTCTGTTGAGAGAGTACTTACTCTTTTGCATAACAAGAGAGAGCTCTTACTTGCTCTCTGGTGCTCTCGCCCTCTCCAACTGGAATGATACTCTCTTGTATTGGTAAAGATACGTTGCGAAGGTAACAAGTGCGTAAATTTTATTCGTACAAGCTATAAACACATCAAATACGTTTGAGCTATTCAAATAATGATTTTTAAACTTACTGACGTCATATTTCAAGCGGGAAATAGCTGTTCATAATAGGCAATGCTGAAATTTTTATTTTGTGTATTTAAATGCATATTAGGATCAAAAATAGTAACTTAATTTCTCACCATAAGTAACTGTCCACTGGAAATAATTATTTATGCGTAAATATTGAAATATTTGCAATATATGTCGCACGTTTCTTCACAAACCTCAAACCACAGTTGTAATAGAAGTGACGTACATCAGAGAGCATGAGAGAGTGAGAGCGAGTATATGATTTTGTTCCATCGTTTTTTCGTACTCTTGGCGAACAATTGAGATAAACGGAGTCTGCTCTCTCTGGCGTAGTTGTGACGTATTTGCGTGAGTGAGAGCACGAAAGAGCATTCTTTCAATGAATTGAGCTACGGCCTCAGTTAAAATGTTCTGAATATCCGTATAAATTAAGTTAGGATTTTTTTTTAGATAACATTAAAACTAAGAAACTGAAATAAATATCAGACTGTTGACTATAGAGGAACATTGGCTAGGGGTCGCTCTTTCTTCACTACCTTTTTAGATATTATTTTACTCATAATAGATATTTAAATTGTAACACAACGCAGGTCATGTCATGTGTAAAAATTGACTCCGCCCACACATGCAACATCTGTTTCTGGTAAAAAAAATACAGTCCACTGGGTCATGTTTCTATCGCAAATACGAAAGCATTAAAACTTAATATTTGAAATGAAATTTTTCGTAAGGAGCTGGGACGGAGGAGATGTAGCGTGGGCCGAGTAGAGAGTGCTGGCGGGGGATGAAGATTGGCAGGTAGAGTGACAATGGACTCCTAGACAGCTCGCTGCAGGGTTGTTCCCGGACACCTGCTGGTTGTGTCTCCCTAAACAGGAAACGGGTTTTGTGTTACTTTTTTTCCAATCAACACTTAGTGATCATGTTCATACAACGTCTTCACTAGAAAATTTTTTCTCTATGAGTTTGAGTAATTTTACATGGTATCACAAATTTAAAAATATAGCCACAAAAAAAAAAAATCATGTGTAGCATTTTAAAATGACAAAGTCATACATAGTATGTGAGTCTACCTTATTTTATTGTGTTTGTGCTCTGAAAAAAGAAACATACACTTTCTTTGTAAGACATTAAAAAATATCAAGGTGTCTTTCGCCTTAAAGAATAATTGCTGATTTTTGCCAATGTGTTGTAGTTATATCTTGGAAAGATTGTCGTAATTTTTTATTTTGGAATGTAAGTTAAATATACTAATACCATTCTTTATAAGAGTGTTTTTTTACCTTTATCAAGGGCAGTAAAAATTACAGTTTTCGACTTTTCGTGTCAAATGTTTTATGAAATACTTGAGTAAATTTTGAAAGCTCTTTAGTTAAGTATTACTTAATTTTATAAGTTTTGGAACTTAATAAATTTAAGGTTATATATACATATATTATATAATATGCATATAAAGTTGGAATTACTATTTCATCGGGACCTAAGGTCATTAGTCAGAGACAAACACAGATTAACTGGGAAAGGAAATGGCCATGAACTTTGTAGAGCAATGCAATCGGCTACAGAGATCTCGGGAAACCACGGAAAACCAAAATCAAGATGGCCAGAGCCGGGAATCGAGTTCATATCCTCCAGAATGTGAATCTAATGGGTTACTGTTCCGTTTCTTTTCTCTGTACGGTACAAAATGTGTAAAAAGTAAAGTCATTGATGAACATTTGCTGTAGCCTAGCCAATGTCTCATACAAATGTTATTTTTTTCTTACTCCTTTTATTATTTGTGCTAATAAAACTAAATATTGGGACAAAAATCCTGAAAACAGTAGGAGTATTTTAAAAGACACTTTTGTTATCAAGTCAAATGTCTGCAAAACGGACAGATCAGTGAGCGTTGTTTCCCGCTCACATGTTCTCGCAATCAATCTCTCATACAAATGTTATTTTTTTCTTACTTCTTTTATTATTTGCGCTAATAAAACTAAATATTGAGACAAAAATCCTGAAAACAGTAGGAGTATTTTAAAAGACACTTTTGTTATCAAGTCAAATGTCTGCAAAACGGACAGATCAGTGAGCATTGTTTCCCGCTCACATGTTCTCGCAATTTAGAAAACTAAACTGAAGTTCTAAAAAACAATTGTTGTGTGGGCTTCTTTAAAAAATTGCTATGAAATCAAATCTTATACGACGAACACTACATGGAAATTATAAAAGTTGTTCGCAATGACTGTAAGCAAATGCTTATACTAGGAAAATATTTGTAGACCGGAAATTCTAAAATATCAGAGTGCCAAAAGAGACCAAATTGAGTTTATTACATCAAAATGAACTATTTGTCAATGCCTATGTTTTGCTGTAAGAACTTAGTCCCAATAATTGTCTTAATAGATTTAATGATCGTCGAAAAATTGTATGTCCCGTATGCACGTATGTTCTCGCAGCGCTGTTTTCCCCATTTTCTCAAAAACATGTCTTTGGCACTTAGATCGTTTAGAATTTCTACTCTACAAATTGTAATGGAAGTCATGCTAGTATTAATTAGCATATTTTACAGCCTTGGAAACGTGTAAAAATCGTTACTAGAGTTGGTCAACTATCAGATGTTATTTGTAGTAAAGATAAAATATGTCAGTAATGTGGATCAGGTGAAGTAACTATTCCATGCACATTTCAATTTTCAAATTACTGAGCTTTAAAAATATGTCATGATGTTAGACATTTGTTTTCGTTTGCTGCCCGTTCGTCTGGCATTGGCTTAAATAACAGGGTTAATTTAATAAACCCGCGCGGTTACTTTAAAGACAACTCATAAAATTTGACCGTTGCCATTGCATGCACCATTACAGTTGACGGTTTTCTTAGTTAATAACGAATATTTCACTTATACTAAGTTCAGAGAATTGAAGCCAGCAAGGTAGCTCTCGCACATTGCGACGTTTTAGTGGTAGGTTTGAGTTTATGTCAGTTTAATTCAAATTCCAGAGAGGTAAAATGTTTCTGCAATCATCAAGAATTTTGTCAACCGTTAAGGTAAATAAATTTGCTGCAATGAGCCTGTCGACATCGCCCTATTGAGTCCAATACATGGAACAGGTTAGGTCGTCATTGCGAACTCTGGTTACAACAGGCCCATTCCATTCACTGTTTATAATTTTAATGATTTTTCCTAGTTTGCTTGTAAGCGTCACTGGAGTACAGATATTTCCACTTAAATTATTAATTCCTTTCATTGTGTGAAGGCACTAACAGGAAATACATCTGTTGAAATTACTCATACCAGTTGTGATTCGTTCCAACTATGTAGCCGGTACTACGTTAAGAAGTGTCCAACGTAAGTTACTACGTAAACCTCCAAACTACATACATTTATTATCAAATATTTATATATCAAGTATCACTACATTTCACTAAATAACAAATTTTTAAATTTAGTTTTGTTTTCTTTGCACGGAATGGACGACTTGACCAGGAGCATTTGCACACTGAAACATGGGTAGAATCAGCTGTATTTGCGTATAAAATGTAGGAAAATGTGCATAATAACATTGGTTGGACAGTTCCTGTGCATTAATAAACATTTGCAACATACTCGGCACCTATTTATTGCTGTTTTTTTCATATACAGCAAAATTCAAAGATTTATGGTTGCGTTTATAAGATTTAGTAATAAACATTTTATGCAACTAAAATGAGTCGTATTACTGTTAACAATACAGGTACTTTCGTCTCATGTTTCTTAATGTATATACGTAATTGTAGCAAACTGTAATGATTACAACAAATTAATAGAAAGATTGCCAAAAAATGTTAGCACAGTGATTTTTTTGTCATATGCAATTTGTATGCAGGCTTAATCAGTATCAAGCGAAATATTAATCGCGGCCGTGAAAATGTTGTGATAAGAACCAAAATTTTTTCTGATGTACTAACAATGGACATAAAACAAATGTCATGCAAGTAAGGCTCTCTTGTTTGTACCGTTTTTGCTATAATGAATATTTTCAGCTTAAATGAGCGCAGATATCAAACATTTATTTAGTAGTTTTGTTTCAAATGGTTTTTGCTGTAATAGTTAACATTTTCAAAACAAGAAATTATATGGTTTCAACTAAAAAGTCATTTAACCAGAATTTCGTTAATTACATAATTAGCTGAAACCATATTATTTATAGCCTTGGAAAAATCATCCAAATTTGAAAAAAAAAAAATGATTTTAATCAAACTCCCTAACAGATTTTTGATACCTGCTCTCGTTTAGGTGTAAAAAATTGCTATCGCTAAAAAATAATACAAACAGGAGGGCATGGCCTAAATATTCGAAAATGTATGTTATAAAAATGAAGTAGGCATAGGTGAGATAAGCTACATCCAAACGCTGGTGGGAAAACAATAATTTTTGCTAAAAAAAATATTTCATACTGGGTCTCACAGTAAATGGTATCATATATTTCACTGCAGCTCTTAACTCTCGTTAATAGTTTTAAAGGAATATTATCGCACACAGTATTTTCAAGGTCGAGAAAAATAAGTTAGCACCTTTTGAATTGGAAATCAAATTTAACTTTACAAACACAAATTCTTGCAACCACACAAACGTAAATGTTTCAGGTTATTAACATAGTAATACGTAGCAAATCAGAAGTAAAATCAAGAAACTAGGTATACAGTATTCACATGAAAATTAGCCTTCTCATAACTGCCAAGGTGATAAAGGATGAAACATTTCATCACACAATAATCTAAATGACCGGAAATTGAAGTGCAACCACGAAAAATGCTATAATGTATACTCAAACAACTTTCTCGTAAAATTATAAAAGTTAGAATTTTCGAGGTGTTATTGAAAAACACTCTGTCATGTAACTGTAATGGATCACAAAATAATAGTGCACACTTCTTCTTATTTATAAATAAATATTTATGTATTAAAGAAAGCACTGACTGATTAAATAACTGACAGACATCAAACTGCCACCCACCTAGAAATGTGAAATTTTTTGTGTGGGTTTTCTTTAGGTCATAGGCGAGCACTAAGGAAAGTTTTTTCAAATTTGATCCTTAAGGGAGTAAAAAGGGGTGAAATGTGTTTTCTAATATTCGTCTACGTAGAGCGAACCCGATGGATGGTCTGTTGTCACAGGGTCAATCATAAAAATTGGCTAATTTAAGGATTTTACGAAATTCAACCTTTAAATGGGCAAAAAGACCTGAGCTTCATTTTCGATTAATTATCAATTTCCATCTTATGTGATACGAAGTTGCTTTTCACTTCAAAGTTATGATTATGCGAACACCCAAATTCGACTTCTTAAGAGAAAAAAGGGGGAAATGTGTTTTTATCATTCATCTGTAAAACTCAAACCCAATAGACTATCGTGATTTTTACTTCAATTAGATATGTATACTGATTTATAACACATAATTATAAGATATTCCGAGAGTCGTTAATTAAGGGGGTGAAAAGATGTGAAATGTGTTTTCAATTATTCTTCCAAAAATGTAGAAACAATCTAGATAACAAAGTGCTGTCCGCTTCAGAATGATGTTTACGTAAACAGTGAAAATATTTTTCAGAATATTTTCCCAATTCGACTTCAAGTATATTTAAAAAAAAGGTAAAATATATTTTCGATTCATGATCAGTATATATAGATCTAAGTTAATTTTTAGGTAGTGATGCAATTTTATCTTCGGTTTAGTGCTTGTTTGCTTACTTGTAATGTAATTTATTGATTTTTTTAAATTTGATACCTAAGGAGATGAAAATGTATGAAACAGAATGAAACGTGTTTCCAATTAATTGTATTACATCAATATATGTTAAAATCAACTGGTTATCGTCGCTTCCACTTGAAATTTGAGCGCATACAATGGCCATAATTGTCTATAAAGGATTTATTTATTAATTTTTTTTTTTTTTGAAATTCAAAGAATCCTGAGAGGGTGAAAAGACATGGAATTTTTTTTTAGATAAATACATGAGTGCTATCGACCTCGTCGAGCCATAGACTTGCTTTTTGTTTTGTGATGATTAATACGTAAATGTCCGTTAACAGATTTAAGAAATTTTCTAAATCCGATCACTTACGAGCTATTAAGTAATGACAAATTTGTTAAATTAATCATCAGTTACACTTTGACTCAATGTGTTGTCGTGATTTTCACCTAACCTGGATACGGTACTTATAAAAATTATTAATGCGTGGTGGTAAAATAATGCAATAGTAATATCTGAAACAAATTTTCTTTAAGTGCGGAATGCGGCAAAATAATGTAATGGGTAATTAATGTCCGTTTTAGAAACATTGCGAAAAGGAAAATTGTTACCGCAGTACGTCATTCTGTTACATTAAATTGAAAACCCTGCAAATGAAGTTGGGGGTACCAGTTAGTACTTATAAAAGCAAATAAGTGGATGTGAATGTGAAGCGAGTGACTCTTTATCGCTATTTTTTATTTTGAAATCAACAAGCGCAGGGTATCTTTGCAGCTTTTTGAAGTGGCATGCTGTTGTTTACCTTGCTGTTCCAAGTTAAATAACTATCCATGTTTTATTATTTTTATATGAACAAGCATGCCAGTGCATTGAACCTTACAGCAGACGCGAGATTGTTTGCATAGAAACAGCTGATTCTCCCAGCATGCAATCTGATTTGACGTAACAGGTTAAGTTGTATATTCCATATGTAAACCTACAAGCAAGTATCGATGAACGGAAGGCAACCTGCTCCAGCCTGCCACCCAGTATTGTTGTTATCAGTGAGCCAGCACTGTCGCCCCAATCTTATTTGTTTGAATATTGGCGTCCAGGTAAGTTTGGCAACCAATCAGTCTGCACTGGTCAGGGTCTGGGATGGCATGTCCCTCCCCCACCCTCCGCGCCGGTTGAGCGACAGTAACATGGCCTGTCGGAACTTTGGTGAACTATTTACAGTGTATGAGATTGCCAGCTATCCGAACTGCAACGCTATCTGTTAATGATAGGTTGAGCTAGGTGTCTCTTTCGAGTTATCGAAATAGTGGTGCCGCCTATGAGGAAAATATGAAGAAGATAGTGTGTAAAAACAAATTTTAGTTTGCCACATAAAGCAACAATTATGGTTTCATCCAAAAATAGTTTCTCCTAAAGTATTTTTGCCTAAAATCGTTTTGCCAAAATAATTATAGCCAAAAATCATATGGCCTAAAGTAGTTTTGCCTAAAATTGTTTAGCCTAAATTAGTTTTGCTTAAAACAATTTTGCCTAAAAAGTTATGCCTAAATTTGTTTTGCCTAAAGTATTTTAGCCTAAAGTTGTTCGGCCTAAAATCTGTTTGCTGAAATTTCGCTAAAGTAATTTTTCATAAAATAATTTTGCCTAAAATCATTTTTTTTTAAATACTAGCATCTCGCTTAACTCGCGAAAAAGTCTTTTAGCCTAAAGTTGCTTTGCCTAAAGGTGTTCTACCTAAAGTCGTTTTGCCTAAAATCGTTTTGCCTAATGTACTTTTGCCTAAAATTAAATTGGCCTAAAATAGTTTCTCCTAAATTCGTTTAGCCTGAAGTAGTTTGGCCTAAAATCGGTTTGATTTAAATTTCATCTCTTTGGTAAACATGGGACAAAGTCATTTGCCTAAAATAATTTTACCTAAAATCGTTTTGCCTCAATTGCTCTCTAAAAGTTCTACCCTCCTCGCTTAGCTTGCCTAAAAGTCATTTCCGCTAAAGTTATTTGGCCTAAAGTTGTTTTGCCTAAAGAAATTTCACCTAAAGTCATTTACCCTAATATACTTTTGCGTAAAGGTAAGTTGCTGATTGTTTCATTTTATGGTGGGTAGGCAACACATTTTAATTTCCTTTGAATTTTATGAGAACAGCACGCAGCCAGACGGCCGGACCTATTGGATCCACCGGAACCGGTACCAGGACCGGACCTACACACCTCTACAGTGCCGTACCTACAGCACATTATACAACACGTCACAACCATGTTTACATTTTTCAATTGGAAAGTAATTCATTTTGTAGAAGTTAAACGGTCATAATAATTTACAGTGTGGACGTTTTCGCGAAGTTGAACAACTACTGCAGTTCAGTGAACTCTCATGCATATGGCGTGCTACATACAGTAAATTGTAACCTATTTCCACCGTATTTGTCATATTTTTGCAGTGTATCAAAATGCACTATAGTATTCATCTGCGGCACCCTTTAGTGTTTTTAGTTACTCCACACTACAGAAATAAGAATTTGGCTAATTGTTATAACATTTATTATAACTTAAAATCTGGGATATATTTTTATTTTTCTTCAAATGGGAACTCTGAGGAAAATACTGGGACTGTACTGGAAATTATAATTATAATCAGGATGGACACCCTAGTCTCTATAAAAGTATGTGTTTATTGCTAATTAGTTTATTCAAGATCTTTATTTCTTAGAATATATTTGGTCAGGCAGGTTCCAGAATAATCATGATGTATGAAAAAAAAGTTCTGCGCATAGGTTTGAGATTGGCTGGGAGAAAAAATTACGTAGTAACGTTGGCTTTGGTTTGCGCCTCCCTCTGGCATCTTGGAGCTAACTATGCAATGCAGAACAAGTTGGATGTGCACAGGGCTGTTGCCATATTTAGATGTAAACTGTAAAATGGAGCGAAAATTTTTCGAACTTAGTCAGCCACCAATGTTTTTTTTCTCTCTTTATCTCGTAATGTTACACGCCTATTTAAGGTGTCTTACTTTAGCACACAAAAACTGCATATTGTCAGAACTCGGTGAAAGAGATTGAGGCTTTGGTCCGTTTTACAACTTGCTGGTCATCCTTAATCTGACTTTCTATATAAGGAGAATTCAGGTTATAGTTTTTGTCGTGTACCCTGGTACTTTAAGCACAGCTCCAGATGAAGGTCTCAGACATGCATGCAAATCGTTTACATTACTACCTGTCGTTTCTGCTGCTGTTGCTAACTCCACTGTGTCCCTGAATGTCAATATCTTTAGTCATAGTTATGTGCTGTGGGTTTGTGTTGCAAACATCATCTACCATCCTGCCTCACAGCTTTCTGCAATGGCCTGTGTAGTTGCAGTGGATTGTGAGTTACTGTTGTTTTGCCACATAAGTCTTCTGTGAATTTTCCTTCCTATTGATTTATAATGTGAAATTTGAAAGTTTCCATTGTTTCACTTAGTTTGGGCTTTAAATTCTGTATGGGCACAGTCAAAATATATGTGAGTGCCATTTTGATCATAGAGTTTGAGGACACCAACAAGGTTTTTTTGGTTTTTCAATTTGGCCCCACAAATCGTGGAAAATACTGCCAGTTTTTCTTCACAGTCTTTAATTTTAATGGTTACGAATAGTGCTAGAGATTTTGAGAACATTTACCTTGTATCTCGTCCTGAAATAAAATTGCTGAACAGGAAAAATTAACATCTCCGTGTTTATGTTTTTGGGCATGTGCAAATCTGAAACCTTGTTCACACTGTTACAGTATCATATGACTTTTATGTCCTTTATTTTGATATGGTGTGTCGATTATACATTACCACTAACACATCCTACAATACCTACTTGCCGCCATCACTCTGCTTATCTCTCCTGGCCACCTTCATATGCTGCCAACTGTCGAACACCACAATCCCCTTCTTTCATTTATAAGTATGAAACTACTTCGGTCCTCAATATGTAACAGGTTAACAGCACCATATGCACACCATACAACACTTCAATACAGCATATGTATCTGGCAACAATCCTACCTGGTGCTACCATTTGCCACATTGTATTAAAACAACAGTTCAATCCAAAATGTAAACTACAGTATAACAGTTCTTATAAGCCACAACAATTGTACAGCATTAGCTCCATTTGACACATCATATTTAAACAACAATTCAATCCAGAATGTTAACTACAGTACAAGGTATATAAGCCACAACAATTTCACAATGTCCATAATATGGCTCAATATAAAATACAACTAAGCCAAACATGTGCACCACAATTCAACAAATGACCAAACATATCTGCAACACTTGCCACCAACAATAATTCGCAAATGTAACCTAACAGGTAGTTTCACTATTCTCGCTGACCTTTCAGGCCTATCTTCAATTTGATTTGTGCCCAAGGAAGGTGATGTAAACTATCTGAAAGTTGGACTAAAACTAGTGTATGTGGTCTGTGCTGGAGTTGGCTGTTCTGTTACCATCTCAATCCCTTTTTCTTTTCCTTGCCCTGATGATGTATGCTCTATCCATGTTGACACTGTTATTTTGTCCCCTACTGTAAGGCCTACAGTGTTCCCAGTTTCCTAGCGTCCCTCCCCAATCGGCTCTATTATCATCATCTACATTTGCTCCTATTGGATGTTTGTTACCTGCCAAATATGCCTTTCTGATTTGGTCTACTTGTACCACTCTTACATATCTTCTACAACTGCCCAACAGCATCAAATAGGTTAATGGGCTTAAGATCTTCAATTTTCTACTCAAAACCCACTTACGGACCTTATCACTTATTGCTTGGACCAAGATTTTATCCCCTTTACGATAAGATGAGATATTATTGCTTGTCCGTCCTTTAGGAGTATCCAACATGTGGCTGCTTACTGGTGCTAACATGGTTAGTTTTGTTTGAGGTTTTGTTTTAAATATAATCTTAGCTGGGCTTTTCCTGTCACTGTACGAGGTGTGTTCCTATACACAAACAAGAACTCCTCTAACAGATGTAGCATAGGCACATAGCAGTTTATGTGTGTGCCATGTATAACTTGTTTCTTCAATACTTTTATATGGTTTGCACCCTCCTTTTTGCTAATACATTGGACTGAGGGTGGTATGGTCAGCTCTTGAGCACCTGTACCCCATTTGGTGTACAAAATGTGATATAGTCTGGTGAGTTGAAAGGTGTGCCATTATCAGAAACTAAGGTGGATATAATCCCAAAAATTGCAAAACATGAATCAAACTTCTCTATTTCTTTGTATGTTGATGTAGTACTCGTTGACCTTGCACTTACCCATTTAGAAAAATGATTGCACAAAACCAGTATTTTTGCACTGTCTTGATCCAAAATATCTACATTTAAATGTCACGTGACTGTACCTTACTGTGCATGTCTCTATCTATTTGTGGCCACCAGACCATACTGCCTGCCAACTGTTGTGGAACAATAAAAGCAATATTGTTTCTTATGCCTTATGGTTAAGTTTAAACAACTTATAGTTTGTATGTGTAGTTCTAAATTCTAGCAATTATTGTCGTTAGGTTGGTACTGTACTGTTGTAGCATTGTTTCTTCTTTTTACAGTTAGTCTTTTTTTTTTGTAGTCTTCATGGCTGAAGTGCTGAACTGCTGTTGATATTAAAATGTAGTGATACTGTTTGTCTGCATTGGTATTTGTTCCTGAAGTATTACCCATATCATCAACACCAACATATTCATTCTAACTATCCCCCGGATTTTGGTAATGCCGTATGTCTATTACCTGTGTCTGGAGGCATCTAGGTACTACAATTCTTATTTCCCTGCATGAGAAACTCTTGTTGTAAGCTAGGCTCAAACCGTCTATGGAAGTAGGGTGTTACACTTGGATCTAATATCTGATTTGGCCATCTCTGCTTTGTCCACTCCATGACCTTACTCATAACTACGTCCTGATGATGTGCCTTCCTAACTTTATTCACTGTAAGGGGAAAATAGGGTATATTGGTGAATGTAAAAATTCCACAGTGCTCTCAGGCAACCTAGACAAGGCATCAGCATTAGCTAGCAATGACCCTAGCCTATTTTCTATTTTGTAGTTCTATGCAGCCAGGATCAGTGCCCACCTTTGCAGCCTTGCATGAGCCATAGGTATGGCCTGATTGTGTCCCAAAAGCCTCTCTAGGGGCTGGTAATCAGTTATCAATACAAAGTTATGCACACATAGATATTTGTGAAACCACTTAACTGCAAATATGATTGCTAAGGCTTCCCTGTCAAGCTGTGAATAATGCTTTTCTGCCTTTGAAAGTGTACTGGATGCATAAATCACTGGTCTGTCAACTCCCCCCACTTTGTGGCTTAACATTGCCCCAACACCACATGATGATGCATCACAGTCTACTATTATGAGCAGCGTAGGATCAAAATATACTAACGAGCACTCAGATGTCAGCATTTTCTTAGCTCCCTCGAAAGTTGTTTGACACTGCTCATCCCAGCACCATGTGGTACCCAGGTTTGTCAGGTTATACAGAGGTTTCATTTTACTTTTAACATTGAGAGAAATTTATGGTACAACTGCAAAAGTCCCAGAAATTATGTCAACTGGGTTACAATCTTATGTACAGCAGCATTTGCAGTTGCCTGGGTTTTCTGTTCTGTGGGGTGAACTCCTGATTCGTATATTCTGTTTCCTAAATACTGTACTAATTCACATAAAACTTACATTTATTCAGGTTAACCCTAATGTTATACTCGTTTGGCCTTTCCTATACTCTTAGTACCATACCCTTGTAATACTTGACTGAATTTCCTACTTTTAACCCATCATCAATATAGCGCCCTTGCATAACCTTATCCATTACTAACTGGAATATGGCGGGGGCACTCACAATGCCATAGGGCAGTCTTGTCCACTGGAATAGCCCAAGGTGGGTGCTAAACGTCAGGTAGAGCCTAGACTCCTCTCTCACTTCCAGCTGCTGGTAGGCATTTTTGAAATCTAAAACCGTAAAATCTTTTCCCCCCGGCTAACCCAGCAGAAACATCCTCAAGTTAGGAAAGCGGGTAATAATCTACATTTAACATCTTGTTTAGTGACACCTTAAAGTCTACACACATTCTCAAACCTCCCTGTTTTTTTGGTACCAGCACAATTGTACTAGCCCATTCACTGTGATTTATAAGGCTAATTTTACCTAAGCTCTGTAACTGATCTTAAATATCTTCCACCTGCCCCTCTAGTGCGTAGGGCACATCATAGACCTTATGAAAGACTTATATCTCTTCTTCAACCTGCAGGTTCGCATTAAATTTACTTATACCTTCATTATATCTTTTACCAAGTACCTTTGGAAATTTTTTACAAATCTCCTGTTGCTCAGAAGTATCAAAAACATTCATACATTTTCCCTCACCACGAGTCCTTTCTGCAAGCCCCCTGGATATCAACACTTTACTAACATCACTTTGTGAACCCACACATAAGTTTTTCCTCCAATCAGGTAGGATGACGTTCAACCACTCTCTCCCAAAAAGTGAGACCATGTCCGCTCTCCCTCTGATGACAACCAGTGGGAACTGATGTTTCTGTCCTAAATGTCTGACCACTTGGACTTCAATCAGTTCTAGTACTTCAACCTTGGTTCCAGTGACCGATTTTAACGTCAACGCACAGTGCTCAAGCTTTATTTTCAGAAAATAGTCTTTGTAAACCACCACTGGTATGGCAATCACACATTCTCCTTTTTCAACCGCTGACCTTCCATGGATACCACAGCAGTCAAGAGTTTGTTCACACCATCAATGTGTACTGAAGAACTGGAAGGTGAAGTTACTTGATTCAGGTACAATGAGTTAAGCTCCATAACCACATCCTCATTTGGTGTTTCTCCTATTTCCTGCACCCTGTTATTACAGCATAACTGAGCTGCATGCCCTATTTTCCCACACTAATAATACTTCCAGTGCCTTGCTGGACAGGTTCTGGTGTTACGTCATGTTCCACAACGGTAACAAGGAGAGGCAAACCTGCACACCGCAGCCCTTTCTTGAGCCATGGATGTGTGTTCATGCTGGTCGTGCATTTTACACGTGGGTGTGTTTCATTACTGTGTCTACGTTGATTTGCCACGTTGTTAACTTTTTATGTTATGCAGTCACCCTGAAATGCTTGAGATGTTGGCTGGAAAACCTTAGTTTGCAGTGCTGCCATTTCTATACTTGTTGCCATCAAAAAAGCCGTATTAAAAACTAGGTTAGTTTCACAGGATAAACTGTGTTGGATATTTTCTGACCTTAATTCACAAACAAGTTAGTCTCTTAATGCCTCTGGGAGAAATTTACCAAAGTCACAAGATTTTATTAAATTTTAGTTCCATGCTTAAACAGTCACTGACTCACCTGCCTATTTATCCCATTTATGGAACCAAAATCGCTCGACAATCATTATCTTGGCGGGCGAATGAGTGAGTGAGACATGTTTAATCAGGACTTAACATTGAGGTGGGGGATGACATGGTGGGAGTATGGATCAGCACCGGAATGAATGGGTGGGGGGAAAAGGGAGATCCTTGAGAAAACCCACCAGCCCCGGGAGTTAAACCCAGATCTCCTTGTTGGGAGGAGAGAGGTCTGACTTCTCGGCCACAGCAGCCCCTTGGCGTGCAAGAAATGTTTCGTTAGTACCTGAAGCAGTTTTCGAAACTTTTTTTGGTTGGGTCGTGCGGCACAAGAATACTCTTAAGCATTTCATACATCTTTGCCCCCATTAGAGTAACGAATAATGGAAATTTTGCTATATATTTAATTTTGTTAACCTCATCTCATCCTTGTCTCCAATTTTATGTTTTATTTTGATATATCATGTTGATTACACATTAGCACTCATACATCCCACAAGACCTACTTGCTGCCATCACTCTGCTTGTCTCTCCCAGCAGCCTTCACATGCCGCCAACTGCTGAACACCACAATTACGAAGTGAGGTGATGCAATGGTAACACACTGGACTTGGGTTCCATCCCCAGGTCTGGCTATCCTAACTTTGGTTTTCCATGTTTTTCAGAAATCGTTTCAGGCAAATTCTGGCACGGTTAACTAACAAAGGTCATGGAAGACTCCTCTCCCATCTTCTGTCATTGTATAAAGTTGTTTGTCTCTGTTTCTAATGACCTCACTGTTAATGAGACGTAAAACCCACTTACCACTTTCCATTATCACTTTTCCCGTCAACATACAACTTGATTAGTGTTTTGTACTTTTCCAGTACCTCCCATCCTGCTCTCATATGAAATGGTACAACGTTGTTCGCCTCCAAAATGATACTTCTGACTCACAGTCATGTCTACTATTGCTACTACAATTGTTAGCCACATATGTTTACAACATATGTACACAACAATAATGTATACTGTTTTTTTATTTTACTAGTACCATTATTTATTTACATGTAAAGAAATAATATGTGCAAATTGAGTGGGAACGGGAGCTTCTGTTTACTTGGCCATAGTCATGGAATTCCTGGAAGTTAAAGTGCTTGAGCTGATGCGCAATGCATTACTGAACAAAATGAAGGTGAAAATCAGTCTATTTACGTTGCCATTTGTAATAAAGAAGTGTTTATTTTAAGTCACACAGCTTACTTGGTTAGTGCAAAATTTTTGTATTCTGCTTCAAACTTTAACCAAAATAATTTTCAAGCGTTAATGAGTCAGGGTATAACATTACCTGATGATTGAGCAAACCTGATCACTTGAATGAGCAAACCTATCTAACCCCTTCAAGTTATTTAACCACCTTATTGAAGGTGTAAAATTTTCTGTTAGTGTAATGATTGCAAGTCATTATAAACCATGACTCATATATGGTTCATAAAGAACTGCTCACATTCTGATGAGCTGGGTGTCTTGTGGATTAATGAATTCAAACTTGTTTCAGTTTTAATTATAAAATGCTTTTGCTTTTGTGTGATCTGTTGATTCAACTTCAGAGATAAATTTTGCTTGTAGGAACTATATTTTTGTGTAATTACAGAAGAGCAATAAGTACCTGCAAGAATACTTTTTTGCATGAATGAAATCTTAAAATTCTATCAAATATGCAAAGAATGACTCTCACAATAACAAGATTTTTTTTTAGCTACCCCAGTGTCCAGTTTTTACGTTATCACAGCAAATGTTGTCTATGACGATTTTGCTTTTCTGGCATGATCTTAAACACTAAATATAAATTATGATGTCTTCATTGTATTTAGTCTGAATGCAGCTAACATTAAAGTACCTATTAGTTAATAAATTTTATGTGTTTACTGTAAAATTTTCATGCAAGAGCTTACCAAGAGAGATGGTGCAATGTTAACACGTTACGCACACATTTGTAAGGACCCAGGTATGTTTCCTGATTTCGATCATCCTGATTTAGGTTTTCCTTTGTTTTCTTAGATCACTTCAAGCAAATGCTAGGATGGTTCTTTAGTAAAGGTTGTATGTTCCTGTCATATGTCTTTGTAACAATCTTACTGTCAACAAGTTGTATATAAAGTTCATGGAAGTGCTTGCCAACCAAGTAGTTTTTGTAGCCCATTAGATTAGTCATTTTGTATTAATGCATTAGTGTACATTTTGTTACAGACTGGAGATGCAGATTTTTTTGTACCAGCATGGTACCACTTTGACTGTGTATTTTTTGCTGACCCCCCCAAATGTGTGGGACAGATCGCAGGATATCAAGCTTTGCCAATATTTGTGAAGGATACTATTTTAGAACGTACTGGTAAGAAATTCTTTCAGTTAATAGTTTAGTTAAATTGGTTCCAATATGTTTATATTTTCTTTTCATATTTCTTAGGTGATGGAGTGTCATTTAATCATATATTTTGAAGTGATTTTAATACATTATGTAAAAGATTATTTTGCTTTAATTTAATGCATGCCATTGTTTCCGTGTATACATGTAATTACACACTCAAGTAAATTTGCATTACATGGTGGTTACAACATTTGTTAAAATAGATACTGTCTCATGTGGGACTTAGGTATGGTATGCCATGCCAGTGACTGGCATGTAATGGGTTCATATCTGTTCAGAATGGCACATTGCTGGATGTTGGCACTCTTGCAGACCAGCAACCAACTAACAATTTTCCTTCAATTCCTGGTAGCCAGTCAGTATAGCTTGTTAAGGAGGGGTGGATTGCCACTTCAAATAAACCATGGTTCTGAATCTTCATTATTTAGTTACATCATTTGTTGTGTATTGCACTTATAATGTTCATAAAAGATGCACTGAGATGGTAAAGGTTATTCGGCACCCATATTAGTTACCATCATAGTCTTTTCACATTAGTCTTTGACCTAGCATTCAGTATCCATTGTTGACTTGCCTCTATGGACGTTTTAGCAGTGATCCTATTGTTTTATGGTGTAATAGCAGAAGCAAAATAATGCTGCTGTTCGTCCCTGTGGTACTCTACATGTTCTGTGGAAAAATTATCCTGTTTGAAATTAACTCTGTAAATGTCACTTTTAGCTGTTTTCACCTTTATTAAACAAACATAAGATAAACAGAATTTGGATTCTTATTCAGCCACAAAAGCATTTTTCAGCATTATTTGTAAGTACTTAAATATAGCCTATTTCATGTAAGTATTCTATATTTTGACAGTTCGCTTCCAAAAAGAGTGTCTGTAAACAGGACTGTAGAAACCCTGCTTTTCCAGAAAAACAGGAAGGGTTCAAGCTCCAAACAATGGAAATGCCAGGCACATTTCTCAGAAGAGAAATGTCAAAATATGTACAAGTTACATGAGACAGACTGTATTTGAAATTCAGTATATGTTCTGTTTTAAAAATAATGAAAGCCCATTCATTTCTAAATTCTTTATTTACTATGTTTACTGTTCAACCTATTTACTCTTAACACACTACAATTCTTTTGGTACATCAGAACACACTTCCATCCATTATCCTTTTTGTCTCACTCTCCCTCTCTTTTTCATTCCCCAGGATTGCCAACACTGACACCCTCTCCCAATCCTGCACATTTACGACCCCTAGCTGCTGTTTGAATTTTATAAACTTATGTTTCATTAGACTTTTTGTCAACACATCTGCCACCTGCTCATCTGATCTTACATACACCAATTTCACATTACCATTCTGAACTTCCTCACGTATAAAATGGTATCTAATATCTATGTGCCTACTTCTTTTAGTCTCACAAGTACTTTTATCTTTATGGCAGACTGACTGTCTTCAAATACAACAGGAGTACACGTTTCAGTCACTATTTCCTGGAGTAACTGAAAAATGTGCTTACACTCCTTGATACATTCAGATATAGCAACATACTCAGCTTCACTACTGCTTATACTTACAATACCTTGTTTCTTTGATCTCCACACAATGCACTTGTTGTGGAAGAAAACAATATATCCAGTAACACTTTTATGATCAGAGATATCATTACCATAATCTGAATCAACATATGCCGTGATCTGACCACTACCCTTATCTGACTTCAAGAATACTAGCCCAGTGTCATGTACCATTTAAGTATCTCAATATGTTTTTAGGTGTTTTCAAATGGTAAGATCAGATGCATTTTGAAACCTTGAAAAATACACAACAGCAAAGCTGATATCTGGCCTAGTGCCTAACATTATACACATCAAGCAAACTAACAGTTCTTTATATGGGACCTCACATACCTTACTTACACTTGAGGGACTAAGGTTCAACTTAGGCTCCATTGGTATTGAACATGACCTACAATCCTTCATATTGAACCTGTCAAGCATTTGCTCAATCAAACTGCCCTGGCCGAAGACAAAACCACCTTTAATCCTGTCAATCTGGATACCCAAAAAAACAAACTGATTATTATCACGAAATCCCCTCAACTTAAACCTACTCTTCAGTTTCGAGACAATGTCAGACACGAAAGTTTCATCCTTATATACAATCAATATATCAACATAAATCAGTAAATATGTACTCTCACTAAAGTAGAGACAAGAATCAATACTAGAACGTTCAAACCCAAGGGATGTGAGTACATCATAAAAAGTTGTATTCCAGCATTTGGGTTCTTCCCTCAAACCATACAAAGCCATAGACAGTCTACACACAACTACATTCTCCTCTAACACATTTGTAACATCCACACTACTAACACCTTTGGGAACATGGATGTACACTGGCTCTTTCAATGTCCCATTAAGAAATGCTGACTTCACATCCAACTGTTTAATACTCAGGTCCTTTTCCACAGCAACTGCCAGTAGAACTCTTATGGTGGACATCCGGGCAACAGGAGCATAGAGATCTTCAGTAGCCTCTTGAAAACAGCCTCTGGTAACTAACCGTTCTTTCTTCTCCAATATCCCATCTATAATCTTCTCAGTGAAGACCCACTTGCTATCTATAATATTAATCCCCTTTGGCATTGGAACAAGTTCCCATGTTTTATTTTCATTTAGTGCTTCAATTTCTTCAATTATTGCCTGCTCCCATCCGTTTTCCATAGCTTCGTCAAAAGGCTTCGGGGTTGAGGATGAGGGGTTCTGCCCAACAGTTAGTGCTTCTATCTGGTGAAGTTAATAAATAGTCCATGAGTTTCTTAGGTACTTGCACTTGTCTTTTAGTTCTTATGTCATTCACCAAGTCCTTTTTCTCCTTGTCATTGTTTGGACCTATATCAGACACTTCAAAGCCAATAAATGTGTCCTCATCTTCAGAAAGTGGTTCATCAGTTTCTGGAGGCAATGTCTGTTGGTTGATGTCCGTGTTCTCACTCTCAACTGTAACTTTTCCAGAATTTTTTCCATCCATAGGTTTTGCAAACTTTTCTTCAAATACAACATTTTTTTGAAACAGTTACATTTCTTGTCACAGGATCATATAGTCTATAATTAGTTGATTCCCCATAATATCCAACAAAGATCACTTTCTTACTTTTTGCTGCAAGTTTGTCCCTACGTTGTGCTGGTATCAATACGAACGCCTCACTTCCAAAAATTCTAGCATGTTGTAGTGAGGGCCTTTTCCTGTCCATTTCTCATATGGTGTTTCAGAGGAGCCAGAAGTTGGTGTCTGATTCAAGAGGTACACGGCTGTATTCACTGCCTCGGCCCACAGGCATTGAGTCACATCCCTAGAGTGCAGCATAGATCTGGCACTTTCCATTACAGTTCTGTTCGCCCTCTCAATCCTGCCATTTTGTCCGGGAGTATAAGAAGCAGTTTTTTCAAGCACAACTTCATTTTCTGATAGGTACTCGGGAAACTCTGTGTTAATGAACTCTGTTCCATTATCCACTCTCAATCGCTGCACTCTGTGTCCAAACTTGGTGTTACATATCCTGACTACTTGCTGAAAGTGAAACAACACATAATTTTTATGCCTTAAGAATCGTACAAACACAAAGCCTGAATGGTCATCCTTGAATATTCTAAAATACTTTAATCCATGACCTGAGGGTACAGGCATTGGTCCACATAAATCACAATGAATCAGCTCCTCTGGCTGTGAGGACCGATCCATGTTTCGAGCGAAATGCAATTTGTGCATGTTGCTGTATATACATCCTTCACACACAAAATCCTGCTTGCTCTTAAAGTTTACTCCATCTACAGCCTTAGGAACTTCACACAAGTACATAGCATTCACTTGCCCAAGACGTTCATGCCATAGCTGAAACTCATTTTCAGTGACATTAACCTCCATGTGACCCGGCTTCAAGGTCTTAAATTTCATGTTATAGATATTATTCTCTCCTCGTACACCAACACATACAAGTTCACTTTGATTATACACTTGAACATGCAAGCCTGATTTTACTTTACTTGTGATGACCCCTTCTGACAGTAAGTTTCTTCGTAAATCTGGAACATACAGCACATTGGTAATGATGCCTTCAATCCAAACATCATTCACACATTTTTCAATCCTGACATTCCCCACCACTCTCACTTCAAGCATTGCACTATTTCCCAGACTGACACTATCACTCACTTCTACATAATTTTCCAAAATGTCCCTAATAAATGTCATGTGACATGAAGCTCCACTGTCCATAGTCCAGTCAATTTTCTCATCCACTACTAAGGCTTCTTTTTCATCTACCACATACTCAGATGTAAATAAGGCATTCTTTTCAAAGTTTCTACTGGTATTATAGAACTTGTTCTTGTATTGAGAAGATTCTCTACAGTTTCGGGCTATATGTCCCTCCTTCCCGCAGTTGTAGCAGTTGATGCTTCTCCTAGTTTTGAATCTTGCTACAGCTAGTGCCGATTCCGAACTCCTCTCGTCTGATACAGTCAGGCTAGCTTCTTCATCGAGAAGCCTGGTGGTAAGGTTATATATGTTTTGCTTGCTTTCATCTGTAGACAGCCAGGCTTGACTAAATTTCCCATATTTTTCCGGGACTGTACTTAATATTTCGTTACAATGGCAGTCTCTGACATACTCTCCTCAGCTTCTCTGATTTGCTTGGCTAACGTTTCCACTTTGGAAATATATGTAATTATAGAATCATCTGGCTCCAGCCTGAGGCGGCAAAATTTCTCCAGTAATGCCATTTTACTAAATTCGGACTTTTGCTGGTAAATTTAATTCAGTTTTTCCATTATTTCAAAAGATGTAGAGCAATTTTCAATGATCGCTATTTGCTTGAACTCCATTGCAGACGTCAATACAAACATGGTATTTGCATCTCTTCTTAATCAAGTTTCCTTCTTTTCTTCATCTGCCAGCTTCTTAGACGACCAGTTTGCAATGTCAAATAGTCCTTTTGCTTTCAGAGCACACACAAATTGGAATTTCCATTGGGAAAAATTGTTCCCGTCGAATTTTTGAATATTGCTTGTTTCAAATTTATCTGCCATTTTGATACATTTGAACGCACGCTAGCTTTCACTACACACTATTCACTTAACATGTTTGCGCATCTGGGCCCATAATCTGTTGTTTTACAAATAATGAAAGCCCATTCATTTCTAAATTCTTTATTTACTACGTTTACCATTCAATCTATTTACTCTTAACACACTACAATTCTTTTCGTACATCACAACACACTTCCATCCATTATCCTTTTTGTCTCACTCTCCCTCTCTTTTTCATTCCCCAGGATTGCCAACGCTCACAATAAGCATACAATTAAAGCTGTTAAAAAAACGTTTAGCAGCTGGAACAGTATGACCGGTTTAAAATAGAGATTGTACCTGAGATGAATTTTATCTTTAAACATGCTTTAAGACCAATATTGAGATAAATTGTGGTGAGCAATGTTGCAGGTATGGGCATGTAAAATGGTCTACATAAGTTACTTTCTGCTTCCCAATACAAATTCAGCACATCAATAAGCACGTACTATATATTTCCTCACTCTTTCTTGTCAGCAAGCCAGGGGCGCACACTTTCTGTAAGTTACAAAAATTTTATGCAGTTCCTATCGGAAATGCAATACTTTTTTCTGCAAGAAAAGGTATCAATTTTGTGAATGGCTGCCACATCTCACCATCAGTTTTTATAAAATTTTCAGTGAACACATGGCTCATGTAGTGTATCTGCTTAAGCCCAGTGTTACACTTATTCTTATTGCTTTCAACAGAGTTTTCTTGCGGACTCTTTTTGGAGCTGTCCCATTAGAGAATGTCATTGACATAGGTTAACACACCTGGCAGACCTTCAAACACCCCTCTAAACTGGTGGTGAAATACCTCAGGTGCAGAAGAGATATCATACAGCATGGGCAAAAGCTTAAACCGCTCCCAAGCAGGGGCGTCATTTCAGGTTTTTCTAGGGGTGGCAAGATTTTGTTTTCTGGCGACAGTGACCTTGTTGCATCTTTTTTATTAATTAAGCATGTATAAATTATATACTTTAATAATAAAACTTCAGTTTTATGTACTTAAGTTAGCATTATTTACATTAAAAAATACAAAAAATATATTTATACATATAAAATTATAAATCCAGGGGGGGGGGGCAATTGCCTCCCCTTGTAGCCCCAAATGACGCCCCTGCTCCCAAGGTGTATTGGATGTAGGCTATATAGTAAGTTGTGCTATCATCACTAAACTAAATTTGCGAGAACACCTGTGAGACATCAAGAATGCTAAAAAAAATTTCACTTTCCATTAATTTGTGAAATCATCTGCTCTAGAGTGGGCAAAGGAAAATGTTCTCTTATTATGACTTCAGTCAAATCTTGTGGATCCAAGCAATCCGAATATAATTGTCTTGCTTGTGAACCATAACGAGAGAATTTACACATGTGATGGGCTTGTTTACTTTGACAATTTTTCCTTGACCAGCTTATCCAGTTCTTTCTTAAGTGGTACCCTAAGGGTAGCCAGTACCTTACAAAGGGCATTTACCACAGACTTAGCATCATCCTTGAGTACCATGTTGTATGTACCAGGCAACACATTTATGCCTATAAAACACTGTGGGTACTTACAAACTAATTACATGAGAGCAGAATTTTGAGGTGAAACCTCTACAGTTTCAATCTTTCTTATCAGGTCTAGCATGATACAAGCTGAAAGACCTAAAATAGTCAAATTCTTGCCATTTTCCACCACATAAAATTCTTAAACTCTAACCTTGCCATTATAAGTACATTTCAGATAGAACTTTCCTAGAAATTATATTGTTTCATCCAAATAACCCTAATTACATTTAAGCAAATTTTTTTGAAAAATTTTAATTCTCTCAAATAATTTACTAGACATTATATATGTTTGTGCACCAGCATCTGACTTACAAGCTGACACAATGTGATTTCATGACCTCAGCATTAGCAGGCCACTCTTTCTCACACCTGTTGTGAGAGACATATTAAACACACACATCCTGTTCCCCACCATCTGGTACATCCAATTCCCAAGCACTGGATGCTTCACTGCTTTTACTTTCAGCCACCACAATATTGTCACCTGGCGAGGATGATGATGAAGAAGAGGAGGATTTATGAATTTCTCTTACGTTTTTCTTGTTTGAATGATACACCCTTGTGAAATAGTTGTTGCCATTGCAGTTTTCACACAGTCAACTGTAAGCTGGGTATGCATGACACTCTTGTTTTGTACCACAGAGATCACTTTTTAAGCACCACTATCTGTACAGCCTCCTTTATGCTGCTTATTCTCCAGATGTTTTGTGCTGTATGTGACCTCTTGTGCCTTTGCTGCTTCACTGCAAAACTTCTCCAGACATTTCTCTGTGATTTGTGCCTTCCAACATGTATCAATAGCTTGCTTGAGTGTAAGTTTGTGTTATCTGAGCTGACATTGATGCAAGGCACTTTTTTGAATGCCAAACATGATTCTATCTGTGCACACATATCAAACAACTGACCTTCAATCTGCAAATATGTGAAGAAGACGTGATGCTCATAAGTTATGTTACGTTTTGTCATGAGTAAGCATCAAACTTGCATAGAACAGTGGTTAGGTAAGTCATGTAGCTCACCTTCTGCAAGCTGCAGATTTTCATATATTTTGTCCACATCATGGTCTTTTGAGTTGATCAGATGGACTACTAAATGAGATGCTGATCGATTTCCATGACCAACAGCCTCATGGTAGTATAAAAAATTTCTTCTTTCACTGAAACCAGTTATTTGCTACATTACCATTGCATCAGAACTTTCTGATGGGCTTCACAAGCGTATCCAGTATGGCTTTACCGACTGTGCAATGTGATGGTTGTAAATGAATGACATTTATTACTTTTTTAGCTGGATTTACTAAATTCTTCATTCCTGGTTACTATCTACCACCAACCTGATTCCTCTCTACCAACCCGCACATACCAACTTACATATGCTCAGTTGGTGTTACCAACTTTACATTATCATGACAACCAATCAGCCAGCAGGTTCCTATTGCTAGGCCTTGCCCCATAGTAATGACCTCTTGGCTGCAGACCATGTCACTGATTTTTTAATAATTGTTCTTTACTCTGAATTACTAATTACATCAATTTAAAACACTCTGACTTGCATTTAATATTGCATCTGTTGTAATCCTTAATATACTGCTGATACTTCCAGTTTGCCTATAATATTATTGTTTATTAGGGCTAGCCCTTATCGGCTGTTTGGTCTTAGGGGTGGTTCTGTGTATTGTGCCCTCGAACACTCAGGAATGAGGAGAAAGGATGTCTTGAATGGATGGCATGCTGTAGCGGCCCACAGTTTCATGACAATGACCAATTCTACCCATTGTCTAGGGTATCATGTAAAGATACACTGGTCCACATTACTATATTTGTACTTGTAAAACAAAAATTATCAATGAATGGTATAACTGAGCTGTCCAGACCATTTATCAGGTTCTTTAAGGCACTGTTCTTAATGCAAGGGGAGGGGGAGTTCTCCTACGTCGTGAATATAAAAGTAAGCCAAACATATTATAGTATTTAGTGCAGTGTCTCTGTGATGCTGCAAGGTATCTTTTGATGTTGTCATCTGCTGCCATTTGCTCTTGTCCCACACTGTGAAAGAGGAAGGGAGTGAACATAAGTGCAGTTGTCAGTTGAGTTATACGTGTAGCTTGAATAGCAGTCTGGAGAAAAAGATGTGGCAACTGAGGCCGACGTCATTAGGTCTGTCATGAATTGCAACATGACTTTTTTTTGTCATGAATTGCAACATGACTTTTTTTTGTCATGAATTGCAACATGACTTTTTTGTTTACCCATAGCATTTATATATTTGATAATATAAGGCTTCATTTCTGACTGAATGTTTATTGCATTAAATCACTGACAAAGGCACCCACAAACATTCATTTACATCTGTATACATATTGCATGGTCATTCAGTTATATTCAGTAGAATGTTTGTGCATTGTTTAAACATTTTATATGTTTCTTTCAGGATGTAAAGGAAAACAACCACAAGAGCCACCCACATCTGCCAAAGAAGGTAAATGCTCATATTTTTTTGAGAGTTAACTTTTAGTGGCCTTTTATGTAATAGGACATTAACTACGGGACTCTTATATAATAAATTTGGAAAGAAATTAACTTTTTTTTGTACAAAATATATTTTACCACCTTAAGACATTTGTATAACGTACACATTGAAAGTAATAATAAGCCTGTAAAGGTATATCTTAAGCTATGGATTTCGTTACATTGGATGACTTTGAATAAATTACCCAGGAATTTTACTGTGCATCAGCCATGATTTACTTACAATACCATCTGTTATTTCTGTCGTAGATAGTGTCATACCAACGAGACACTATAATCATATAGTTTCCTTTTTACACATTGTTCTTAGAACATCTTAATGTTATAGGCCTTCTTTACATAAATCTTTACATTGATCTCAGTATAAACCAGTAACACTGAATATAATACTGTTTTATACTGCACTCTACACTTTTAACAGTTCAAATTGTTGTATATGTAATGAATAAAGGTTGGCAAGCATGCGAGGGGATAGCGAAAATATGAAGACGGACACAGGGACGAACAGAAGGTGAACAGGAGAATGTGTGTTTATGTGTTAGAATGTCAAATAGATCAAGGTATGTATATATGTAAGAATTAAGTAAAATAAAGATATGTGAAAAACATAACAGTATGGCGACGAGGAGTGACACGAATACACGCTCAGATGCTACGAAAGAACTTTCAACTTCTGAAGATGTATACGAGCTCAACGTGAATTGACGAAAATGGCGGAAACAACAATAAAGTATTTTTCCGCCGGGAACTTCTCGTAGTTCAGTTTAAAACAAGACAATTGAGAAATATGGTGTGAAAGACTCCAACAATATTTTGTTGTCAATGACATGGTGGAAGTGAAACGTGTACCTATTATGTTGACATTATTAGATAATGATGCATATACGTTACTGCCGAACTTGTAAATTCCTAAAAATCCTGCAGACTTGAAGCTTCAGGAACTTATGAAGATCTTGTTGGACCACTTGAAGCCAAAAACATTAGAAGTGACAGAGTGATATAAATTTAAGGAGCGTAAACAGACGCCAGAAGAGACGATCGCCGATTATGTAGCAAGTTTAAAATGTTTGTCGATGAACTGCAATTTTCCTAACCTAGAAGAAGAGAATATAAGAGATCAACTGGTTTGTGGTCTTCGTGATAGGGGACTTCAGAAACGTTTGAACCGAAACTTACCTATCAAAGGACAATTGAATTGGCAACCACCTCTGAAACATTGGTTCGTGAAGTATCCAAAATGCAAAACAATAGAGATACAAGTGATGGACTGAACATCAATTATACTAGAATTCACGGAAATTTGCAACAGAAACCAAAAGAGGTTTCCTCACCAAGCACCACTCAGGCATGTTTTGTGTGTGGTAGGCTAAATCACAAAGCCTAGAACTGCAGGTTCAAGAAGTACAATTGCAGGAACTATGGGAAAAAAGGCCGTTTGCAAGCTTTCTGTAAGAATATGCAGTACAACATGGCTGACATTCCTTCCGACGGAAGAAACGCAAGAGGTGACGACAGGAAGCAGCAGTGTACTCACAACACTGGGAGAGGATCAAAGCGTGCAGGTAGCAGTGATGACTTTGAATATTTACTCACCATGCAGGATGTCCAAATTGGTACAGTGGGACACAATGTTGAAACCAGTGAATTTGAAATAGAAGTGAGAGTTGATATGGAAATAGTTACTTTTGAATTAGATAGTGGAGCAAGTGTTTCTGCAATTAGTGAAGAACTGTTCCTGAAGAAGTTCATTGAAAAATAACTAACAACTTCATACAAGAACTTTAGGAGTTTTACAGGACAGATAATGGAATGTATTTGTATAATTGAGGTTAGAGTTGATGTTAAAGGTACTAGTAAAACATTATTGTTGCATGTTATTAGAAATGGGGGTATGAAACCATTGTTTGGTAGGACTTGGATGAAAGAATTTTGACTGACAATTCATTCCATGAAATCTGAGATGGCTTTACTTGAAGGCTTGATAGCCCAGTATACAGAAGTATTTACTGATAAATTAGGACTTTATAACAAAAGTGAACTCACTCTGGAACTAAAGGAAGATGCCAAACCAATATACTGTCAGCCATACTCAATTTATTATGCACTGAAAGATAAAGTAGACAAGGAAATTGATCGTTTAGTTAACATAGGTGTGCTGAAACAAGTAAATCACTCGGAATGGGGTACCCCAATCATTCCCATTGTGAAAGATGGGAGAACCTTAAAAATTGCAGGAAACTACAAAATAACTGTTAAAAAATGTTTAAAGGTTGATAGGTATCCAGTGCCTAAGTAGAGGATCTTTTAAGTACACTGAATGGTGCACAAACCTTTGTAAAACTAGATTTGTCTATAGCGTACAATCAGATTAAACTAAGTGATGAGAGCAAACCATTATTAAATATTTAAACTCATTAGGGTATCTATGAATACCAAAGATTGGTATGTGGTGTGGCATCAGGACCCTGTTGGTTCCAGAGGGAGAAGGAAAAGTTGTTACAGGGCATAGAAGGTACCATTGTGTTCATAGACGATATTTTAATAAGTGGTAAATCAACAGATGTGGTGATAAAACGAACAAAACAGGTTCTAGAGAAACTGCAAGATAGTGGTTTAACTCTTCAGGAAAACAAATGTGAGTTTTTAAAGCCAGTAGTAAGATTCCTTGGTTATGTTCTAGATAAGGAGGGTTTTCACGTGGATACAGATAAGGTAGAAGCAATTGCAAAAGCACTACAGCCACAAAATGTAGAATAGTTGCTGGCCTTCTTAGGATCAGTAAATTACTATTCTAAGTTTGTACCTAACATGTCAGAGACCTTAAGACCATTATATGATCATCTAAAAAAAAGGTGTCACGTGGATGTGGTCAAATGCATGTGACCACACATTCACAACAATAAAGGAAATGTTAACATCAGATAAAATATTAGGACAGTATGACCCAAAAGTGGAAATCATTCTTTCTTATGATGTGAGTAGTTACATTATAAGGTGCCCAGATAGGTCAGGTGGGTAAAGATGGAAAGGAAAGGCCAATTGCCTATGCTTCTATATCCTAACTAAGTCTGAAACAAGCTATTCCCAAGTAGAAAAAGAAGCACTAGCCATAGTATTTGGGGTACAGAAATTTTACCAGTATTTGTATGGAAGACATTTTGTATTAATAACTGACAACAAGCCCTTGTTCTCAATATTTGGCCCAAAAAAAAAGGTTTCCAGTAATGGCGGCAAGCAGACTACAGCGATGGGCGGTATTTCTCTCAGGATTTATGTACACTATTAAATTGGTACCCTCTAAGGAGAACAGTGCAGATGGGCTCTCGAGGCTACTACTAGGGAGCACCTCACTAAGCCAGATAGAAGCAGACGAGTCTTCGCATATAAATTTAATTGTAGATGAGGTGCCAGCGTTTACCGTTCAGGATGTTTCGCGAGAGTCGACAAAAGACCCAATACTCAGGCAGGTAATGCACTATGTTATCCATGGGTGGCCAGAAATTAAACTACCACAGGGTCTTAAACCATACCATGCAAGGCGGAATGATTTAACTGTGGGTGAAGAATGTTTAATGTGGGGGCAAAGGGTAGTCATTCCAGAAAAGCTTTGCGGTATGTTACTGGAAGACTTGCACAACAGCCACAAGGGGGCAGTAAAAACCAAAAGTCTCGCTAGGTCTTATTTCTGGTGGCCGTTGCTTGACCAAGAAATTGAAAAACATGTCAGAACCTGTAAGGCGTGCATCCAGTACTAAAACAACCCACCCAAGGCAGAATTGAGTGCAAGGTCTTGGCCATCCGGGCCAAATAGAAGACTGCATGCTGATTTTTGTGGTCCCATACAGGGTAAAATGTTTATAGTGAAAATGGATGCTCATTCCAATTGGATAGAGGTTTTCGAAATGACTAGTATAACAACATCCAAAACAGTAATTGCTTTCAGGCAGTATTTCTGCAATTGGGTATTACCAGTGCTACTTGTATCAGACAATGGGCCTAGCTTTACTTCTGCAGAATTTGGGGAATTTCTTAGGAAAATTGGGGTACACCACATTACTACAGCAGTGTACATGCCTCAATCGAATGGTGCAGCTGAAAACAGTGTCAAGACATTCAAAATGACTCTTAAAATGCAAATGTTTAATGGTTGAAGCACCACAGGGGCTCTGCAGTCATTTCTGTTTATGTATTGAGTGACACCCCATGTTACAACTGGCGTATCTCTTGCAGAATTACAGATTGGGCGTAAACTAAGAATGAGATTTGGCTTGGTCAGATGCAATCCTGATGACAGGCTGGAAAAACTAAATGAGTTATGTCCCCAAGGTTCTTCAGGTAGCCACAAAAGCAACTTTGTTATTGGTCAGAACGTTTATGTGAAATATTATACATCTAGGACAATTACATGGATTGTGGCAACAGTCATTAAAAATTGGGAAATATTATGTTTTTAGTGAAAGTTGATTACAACACAGTACTTAGGAGGCATGTAAATCAGATTGTACCTGCTTACCAGACCAAGCCACCCAGGCCTCAGCAACACCTCCGGTCAAACACACCTGTGCCTCAGGTGTGTGACAATAATGAATATGTGTTAGATCTATGTAGAAATAACTGTGGGGGGAAGGAAGCAGATAGTGAGGGGACTAAATGACAGTGAAAGTGAGGAGAAGTTTTGAGGGTTCAAGACTAGGGAGACTCAGGCCCCAAAGGTAACCAAACAGAGTGAAAGACCAAGAAAGTCGTACCGACTAACTAAACCTAGGAAAATCCTCAATTTGTAACAAAAATGTGTGAAATTGTTAAAATTAACCCACACTGGTCATTTACTTCCTTTATTTATCATGATGATGATAATTGATAAACACATGAACAGTGAACACCAACATGGTTGAACAAGACAGACACAGAAAGTCACTATAAAGGAACAACAACAACAGACAATCGTAAACCATAAAAACAGTAGTCCCAACCTATCAAAACAAAACTTTATAGCAAC